>JAOTRH010173718.1:0-79694 GCA_034768845.1 Heliamphora exappendiculata | reverse complement strand
TTGACGAATTCATCCTTATTCCCCAAGCTATTCTTCTCACTATTGATACCTTTGGTTTTTCTCACATCCTTCCAATAGTTGGACTTCCACTTCTTGTTGCACGACGACTTCCATTTGGTCAGGGTGAGCAGAGAAAATGACTGTTTTTCGTGCAATTGTCTCAAGTAAGTTAATGTACCATAGTTTTCTTTAGATGGAAAGGTATGCATTATAAAGCTTGGTCCTGCTTCGAAGACTATTCTTTATGTATCAGGTGTATTTGATGTATGGACTCATTACAGCCACCACGATCACATTCACAATATTGTGTGTCACAATTCATAGGCACCACCTGATGGTATTCTTACTTGGACCACAAAGTCTTATTACAGTTGTATTGCATATTAAGCATGTTGTAACTGTTAGCCAAATGCTGAAATTCATTGCAGGTGTGGAGATTATTTGCTCCTAAATTTGTTTTTGATGTGGTGAGCCTCATTTTATCGGATGCCCTAATCTTCTTGGCTTTGCTTTACTGTTTTGGTCAAGTGGAGGATGATGCGCAACATGATCACATTATCGAAAAATAAGGTTTAGGACTGCAGATTTTGACAAGGTATTAGTTCATAAGGTTGCCATTCTTTCACAAGAAATAAGAGTGAAGTTATAAGAGTTATCTGACATCTACATTCCGTACATCTTTATTTAATTTAATGTTCAAAAACAAGAGAAGCTTGTGCTTGACTTTTGAAAATTTTCTGTTATTATAGTAGTATTAGTCCCAAGTATTTCAAAATTAAATATGTACTGTGTTCACAAGGTGGCTGTCAAATAGATGTGGTTGCATAGGGCTGAATTTGTTGTCTTCTTCTTTGCTTTCTACCTGGTGGCATATTATACACTAATTTGATACTTGGGGTGTGAAAGAAAATTTTGGAAGGTCTGTCATTTGAACACATGGCTGGATTGCTAGGGAGTTGGATTCTTCACGTTTTGTTGTGAATTCTTGATTTTTACTGCTTGTCATCACCTGGAGTATCCAAAAGCCTTGAGCAAATCTTTAATAAAAGCACAGAACTCTTTGTTGAGGTCTTTCTTTCTTTCTTTCTTTTTTTTTTTTGTTAAGATGCAGTGTCATATTTATATGACAGGAACCATGATGTCATATGAAATATATAGGATTTGTAGATCAATTTCACTTTTTGATGTTTGGTTGTAGTTTCCACCACATATGATTTCTCTCTTTCTCTATTGTCCTTTGCTTACGATGGACTTCTTGAGGTCCTATGTTCTTATCAATTAATCATTTATGCATGAGCAATGGCCCGAGTGATCACATTTGAGAATTATATTGAAGTATTGTCTTTTGTGTCTTAGTTGGCACTAGACATGTTAAATGGCAATGTACTTGCCATCTGATGGCCTCACGTGACATGTTATTAGTGTATAATGTATGGTACCATGCCAAATAGTACTGAGATGCAATCGCTCTAGTGTTACTTTTTTTAATGGTTTTCTTCTCCTCTCCTCTCCTCTCTGTGTATGTGTGTGTGTATTCTCTGATTTATTTCGGAATGATAAAATTTTCACTGAAACCCTTCAGTTGCAAATAACTTAAGATTATGTTGGAAAAAATTATAGTGAAAGGACCTAAGTGAGAAATGGGTTATACTTATTGAAGTGGAAAAAAGTTTAATTTATTCTAAATATTTTAGAGGGAGAGAATGGGATACTTTAATTTTGGAAAATAATTT
Organism: Heliamphora exappendiculata; assembly: GCA_034768845.1. Lineage (NCBI taxonomy): Eukaryota > Viridiplantae > Streptophyta > Magnoliopsida > Ericales > Sarraceniaceae > Heliamphora > Heliamphora exappendiculata. The sequence continues at coordinate 77,961 of JAOTRH010173718.1, read as the reverse complement.
TGTTTTGGAGATGGCCAACGTCCCCGCCGTCCAAGGTAATTCAATTACTGGCTTAACTGTGCCAAAGTTTTTTTTTTATGGAACACCATCAACTTTCCTGAACAATTAACAACTGAACTAGAGGGAGGAGGGCAGCAACTCAAGTCTGCAAAAACGTTGCCTCACATATATGGTAGAGACAGCCAAATCATGCACTTACAAATAAAGTTTCCATTACAAGTGGCAGTTATATAATATTATATTATATTACAATAGGCAGGGAGCAGACAAGATGTGGAAAGCAGAGGAGAGGGAGGAGGGAGGGATTCATTCATTTTTACCGCTACATCTTAATCAATCACACATTGATTCACCACTTTCATCAACCTTAGGCCGAGTCTTCCTAAGGACCTGTTAGAGCATTAGTTAGTACCAAGGCAATAGTAAAGCGCTAGTGCACAAACAATAAGCCACAGTTTCAGTTCGGGATGACTTTTCTCAACTTTTATGGATTTTGGGATCCAAAACTATATTAAAGTTTGTGTTAGAAGTCCAACGAAATCTAATAAAAAGAAAACGCATGAAATTTAATAAGATAATTTGATCATTATATAGCATTGTTGGATGAAATTTCAATAGCAGGGTGGGTGTGTCTATTGTCTTACCTTCCGGAGCATGCCATTCTAATTAATTATCGTCGAAATTCTTTCTTTTGACTTCATGTTATTCACCTATAATTCTTTAGCTCTTGACTGTAGATCAGTGATATACAGTTTCTTCCTTTCTCGCGCTTCTTGAGCAGATACTCTGTTTCTCAGTAATTTGTTCATGAACATCGTGATATCAAAGCAAAATACTCAGTCTGTTAGTACGCACTAACTATTCGCCTGTCTTACAGGATGGTCAATGAAGCATCTTTTGAGGACCCTTCCATGGGTGCCTATTCCTGGCATACAAACAATGGCACTTGTAGCTAGCGATAGCAATTGGGAGTGGAGGCAGGGGCGGAGAATAATGGAGCAAGAGAAGCAAATCTTATTCCCATCCCATTTCTTTTCAGGAGAAGGAAATAAGTTTACAAAAATTGGAGCAAGAAAGGCAGAGATGGTATGGGGTGAAAAGAATTGTCATTGCTACTTGGAGTTGGGTACGCTTTTTAACTAATTCTTGTTCTTGGCACACAACATGCTTAGTTATGAATTTTGCAAGCTAAATTAAATTCTATTCACATATTAAAGTGTTTACAACGCACATACGTGTACCTCCATGCTGTTTGTATGTAGAAATTAATTACACATGCATTTTGGAAGTGCAAGGCCTTGCACGTGATTAGTCTCCTGAAGGTGGTGCTATAGATGAATTTCTAAAAATGGAAAATAGAAATCCTACTTACCCAGAAAGGTAATCTAGAAACCAATTATGTATTGTGTAGGCTATACTCCTAGTGAAACTAAACTATTTATTTTTTGAATTGTGGGTAAGTTTTTGGGAACTTTAAGAGTTACTACTTACTAGTATTACTGAAATCATCAATGGAGTTATAACTGACATACAAACTGTAACTGTATGATGCTGTGAAAATGAATGAGTCCGTATACGTACCTCTTGAGCCTTCTATATATACCTCCCGATCGACTAGGTTGCGGCCCCTCCGGCGCTTGGTTGCTGTAGTGCAGCTTTTATTCTACTGAAGCTTGGAATTGTTGGTAGTAGTGTTGGTTGAATGAATTGTTGGTAGTGGTGTTGGTTGAATCAACGCCAACGGATGGCAGTGGCTGCAGCTGCGATGGTCGATCTGTAGCTTCCACATTAGGAACAGTGAACAAGTCCTCATCGCTTTCATCTTCTGGAAACAAACAAAACAATCCATTAACCCAGCTGAAAGAGCTAGGGTAATGTAAAATAGAAGAAAAGAGAAATTATACGTGTATGTTTTGCATGGCTCTAGTTAGGAATTATGGAGGGAAGGGAAGACCACCAACCTACTTTGTTTTTCTTATCAACAAGAGGAAGAAAGAAGGAGCTTCTGTGCCACCAATTCCGTAAAGAAAAAGAAGAAGAAGAAGAGCCACCCTGATTGCTGCCTTGGGATGCTGGTGACGTGGCTTTCTCACTTGACATATTCTGTCACACCAGGGAACGTCGTTGGGACACACCTTTCGTGAATGTCCTTTGTCCACCCACACATGCAAAACAAGGAGGGAGGGAGAGAGGAGAGTTCTCACATTAATTGATGTTGATTAATGGAATAATGACTAGATGATATCGCGATATCGATTGGAGTCTCAAAAAGTGTATGTATGTGCTTGTGTTGTGTACGGCGGTTGTGACATTGATCTCGTGTTCTCATATTGTGTTGTCATGTGGTGTTTTTGGGACAAACTTTATATGTTCAGTAAATATTTAAATTCGAAATAGAAATTTAGTTGACCAATGAACACGTTTACGATTAGAGCCCTTATATTCCAAAAGAAAGAAAATAGGTACCTATACTATAGAGTAATGGAAAACGATATGTGAGCCGACTAGCTAAGCTCAGCCTGTGTGGCCGAATCATGTATAAATTTACAATATTTTTTGCAGGATCCATTTTTGTACTTGATGACAGAGTGCTAGCAGTCACATGTATTCTCGCAAAGCCAAGTTATCAAATTGTTTAAACTATATTTTAAAATTTTTCATCGAGAAAATTTTTATAACTTACCATATATTATAAATGCTTGATAAAAAATAATATTATATTTAAAATGTCCACATTAATTATTCTTGAAGATGACAAATGGTAAACAAATAGAAGAGCAATGATCAGAAGAAATAACACCCGTCATGAGCAAAGTTGGTAGTTATTAATAGTTACTAGAACACTTGGTATCGTGAGAGTATATGGGAGAAGTTAGAGGTACTTATGAAAAGTTATTTATGGAGATTTCTTTAGTTTTTATAAATAATGGTAATGCATATATTGTAGACACACTTACACAATTTATCAAATCGCCTATTTTTCTTTTATCTTTTATTTACTTTTCTTGTAATTTTCATTCTAGTTCATAGGAATAGTTTATAGTTCTTGTAATTGGTTCTTCATCTAAGTAATAAAAATTTGTTTTTATTGCTTGTCATCGTATTTTCTGTAATTTTTCTAGTGAAATGCTGAAATATGGTAAAAGAACTCTAGCACAATCGTTTGATATCGAATTTTCTGTTGATCCCGACGAAGAAAGTTTGTTTTTGATAAACAAATTTGGCACGCTCGATGGGACGTCATACTAAGTCAGAAAAAATAGTGAATAATCACGAGAATGGCCAATTTAAGGGCTTAGACAGCCTCTCTACACAAGAGAAATAGAAAACTTTTAGAGGTACTCTGCAACCCAACCGCCGAAAAATAAGAGTTCATAAATGTAATAAGGACTGCAGTACGGAAGATTTTTAGTTTTCCACCCACGAGAGTACAAACAGAACAGCAAAGACCATTAATGGCCCCTATCATCACGGGTTATTAACAATAGGTATATTACTATCCTATTTACGAGATATATCCTACCTTAATGGACTCTATCATTACGAGTTACCAACAATATATATATTATAATCATATTTTTGAGATGTATCTTACCGCAATACTAGTTGATTCTTACAGAATTGAATAACTTAAATTACAAGTTAATTCTTATAGGATTGAACAACCTATATCACAAGTTTAACAATCTGTAAAAACTTCTTCCGTCATTGGCCAACAAATAATGGCCAATAAGGAAGAAAAAATCAAAAGTGTTCATGCGTATGATTCAGACCTTCAAAAGACTTGGGATAATTTCGTATGCCAATAATGACTTAATTAGATTTTATTTTGTTAAACTACAACGCCAAAGAATGGCGACAAAAGAGAAAAAAATTTAATTAAATTCAAAAGAAATTTTTTTTGCTTTTTCAAGTCGACGAAAATAAAATGAAAGAATAAAAATTTCTGTTAATATTTTCAATGAAAAATTATCATTTCAAAATTGAAATTATTTCAATTGAATCGAAAATGAAATTATAAAAAAAAAAGTTCCGACAGAAGAAATTGAAAATTCGAAAGAAAAGAATTCCAGTGGTCGCCACCCATGGATAATTTGATTCTGGTGCATCAATTGATTTGATGGTAGAGAGAGAGAGGGCCATCATTGATCCTGTTGTTCTCTTTTGTTTTTGCGATTTTACAATTGGTTGGCCAATTAATTGAACCCGAAGTTGTTTTTGTCGAAAAAAAAATGGGCCTCACTGTGTGGTAAAATATATGTATCTATACATATATATGTTTGGAGAATGTTTGGGATATAGAGTGGGCCCACTTTGTATAAAATAAAATTAAATTAAATTAAATTAAATTTTTGAGAGAGAATATTCTTTTTGAAGAGTCTTTCGAGAATACAAAAAAAAGACAAAATTAAACTTGTTTAGAGTAGGAGGCACACCTATCATGAGATAAAAAAAAAATTCAGAAGAGGAGTTTTTTGAGGACACAAAAAAGACAAAATTAAACTTGCATGGAGTAGTCAGGCACGTCCATCAAGAAATTAAAAAAAAAAAAAACCAACGTTGAGTGCGCTGTGGAGCGCCTGTGGAGGACGCCTGTGAGTTCTGACTACTCATGGGAGTCTAAGTGCTTAAAAATTAAGATCCTGGGCATGTTTGTGTATATTAAGATTTTTAAATTGTTTTATTTTGGTTTTAATTACTCATATAAATTTCGTTTGGAGGGTGGTTTGATTCGATAGTTATGAAATTTAATTTTTTATTTTCTTAGAAAAAAAAATATAATAATAAAAAAAACGTGTCAATTAGAATTTTAGCCATTTGTGGATATCAAAAATTTAACTTTGATTAATTTAGCTATTTGTGGCTATTAAAGATTCGACATTGGTGTAATATTATAATTCTTTAAGAATTCAATAACTCTCATTATTAAAAAGTTGGGAGACATTGTTTACACTATATTTAATTTTTCGTCAAGAATATTTTTATAGCCCACCATATATACTATAAAGGTTTGATAGAAAATAATATTATATTTAAAATGTCCATATTAATTATTTTTGAAGATGACAAACAGTAAACAAAGAGAACCGTAGCAATTAGAAGAAGTAACACCCATGAAATGCATCATGAGCAAAGTTGGTGGTTATTAGTAGTTACAGGGACACTTGGCATTATAAGAGTATTTAGGAGAAGTTATTTATAAAAACTTCTTTAGATTTTATAAATAATGATCATGCATACATTGTAAACACACTTACACAATTTGGCAAATTGTCATTTTTTTAATCTTTTATTTACCTTTTCTGTAATTTTCATTCCAATTCATAGGAGTAGTTTGTAGTTCTTGTAATCGGTTCTCTATATAAGTAATAAAAATTTATTTTTATTGCTTGTCATCGCATTTTTTGTAATTTTTCTAACGAAATTCTAAAACATACGAAGAAAGTTTGTTTTTGGTAAACACAAACGAAATTTAAATTCCTTCTAGTCTCTTTTGAATTTCCTCCCAAACACCAAAATTTATCAAGGGCTATGCTCAATTCTTAAGGCTTATTTGATTATTTGAAGATAAATTAACGAATACCTCATGATTTATAAGTAGATATAAAATACATACGAAGCATATAACTTTGAACATATATATATATATATATGGAGATTGCTATACTCCCACCCCTCTACTGGGAGTTTGTCCTTTAGTCTATGCATAGTTACAAGTGTTTATGATCTTTGTTTATTGAGGGGTAATGGTATATAAATTTGTAAGTATACGAAATATATATATATATATGTATAATATTTCAGTTCAATTTTTTCAAATTATCGAGACAAGCTAAGTTTGAAGGCCAGGATTGCTCATTTTTTTCATCCAACGGTTTAGCTTCTCCTTCTCACTTGTGAGTTCTCATTTGATTCGAGTTTTTTTCTATTTTTGAGAGCATAAACTCTTTGTATTTTTCAAGTTTTTCTCATTTAATTCATTTCTAATTTATGATTTGAGAGCCAAAATCATTACTCTCAGAATTTATTAACTAACCTTCTTTTAACAGATATTCTCCTTTTTTTTTATTTATGAATTTTCTTTTCTGATGTAGTGTATAAAAAAATCAACTTTAACAAAAAAAAAAAAACTTTAACCACTTCTGCATATTACTGCGATTGGTGAGTAATTCATTTCTCATTTGATTCAAATTTTTCTCTGTTTTGGAGAGCCTAAATCATTACTCTATGTATTTTTCAAGTTTTTCTCATTTAATTCATTTCTAATTTATGATTTGAGAGTCAAAATCATTACTCTCAGAATTTATTAACTAACCTTCTTTTAACATATATTTCTCCCCTTTTTTTTATTTATGAATTTTCTTTTCTGATGCAATGTATAAAAAAATCAACTTTGACAAAAAAATCAACTTTAACCACTTCTGCTTATTACTGCGATTGGTAAGTAATTCATTTATCATTTGATTCAAGTTTTTCTCTGTTTTTTAGAGCCTAAATCATTACTCTCTATATTTTTCAAGTTTTTCTCATTTAATTCATTTCTAATTTATGATTTGAGAGCCTAATAATTTTTATATAATTTTATTTATTAACTACTTCTGCATATTATTGCTATTGGTGAGTGATTTTACTGCCATTGGTGATCTCTTTGTCGAGTATGTTACCTTCTTTTAATAGATATTTCTCTTCTTTTTTTTATTTATGGATTTTTGTTTCCATAGTAGTGTACAAAAAAATCAACTTTGACAAAAAGATTAAAGACAACAAACTAATGTCTTACTTTTTAGGCTCATTTGGTGAAGCAAAATAAAAAAGAGGTAATTTTTTTTATCAAAACATAATCTAAAAAAAAAAAAAACCTCAAACAGAGCCTTAGTCCTAAGATTTACATTCACAACCCAACATCTTATTCACTTTTATGCAACAATAAATAACAGGATAGAACCATTTCAATCAAAGTGTTTTTTTTTTATTATTATTTTTTATCAAGTGTTATTAAAAATATTCAGCAGTATTTTGTTATATAGATTTTTGCGGTCCTATTTTGGTTCTATATTTGTTTTTCCTTTCTATGTTGTGTTGTTCTTAGAGGTTCTACATCATGTGGAAGGAATTAAAGAGAAAGCAATTGGCATAATTGTCCCGAAATCATTCATTTAGTTTCAAATCATAAATTAGGACTTGGTAATGATTCTTTGTAGTGGTTGACCTACATTACATCTTTATTTATTTATTTACCTACATTTACATCTTGATTCATGTATAAACTCTCATTGCTAAACTCTCGGTGTGTAAAATCTGTTGTTGGTCTCCTTTTTGTTCAAAAAAAAAAGGTAAAAACTTCTTCATTTGCCTTACTGATTCTCTAAAATTATTTTCGTGAATTTTTTACACGGCCACATTTTTTGGGATAGATGACATATTCTTTATTGTTCTTTTACTTTTTTCCAGTTGTAAATGCTATGAATGAGTGCCAACGTTGTGTTAGATGATTAAAACATTATATTTTAGCTTCTCTGGTTCATCAGTTCTTCTCTTTTTTTTGTGATTTATCAAGAAAAGTTTAATATCATATTTGAGTGACAAATTGATAAGTCTTTGTGCCTTGAGAGATCAAGCATGACAAGTTGACATGTGTTGGTGACGGGGAATATTTGGCATGTGTTGCCTGATTTGATGGTGTTAACAATGAGGGTGGTTGTGATTGGGGCATAAAATGATTTAGAATGGGCATATGCTCAGATAGTAAAGACACGGCATAAATTGCTTTTGTAAGCATATACGTTTATTTAGTAACTCTTTGCTGGTTTATGCAGGAAATAGATGAAAATGCTATTTAGGTCAAACACAAACTCAATGCAGGAACCCAATGCAGTGGAGGGATTTATAGAGGAAAAAAAGGTACTAGAATACATCCATCTCTCCCTCTATATTTTCTTCTCCTCAAATCGAGAACCCAAACAGAGTTCATCCAGAACCCAAACAGAGATTACAAAAATTTATACTTGAAAATTTATTCATGCATCTCTTTTGAAGTGATGATACATAAAAAAGAAAGTTAAGACTATGGTTTTGGATTTAATGCTAAAATTTCATTTCCTTTTATTTCTTTCAATTTGATTATATTCCACTATCTGATTTTGTCAATTTTACTCAATACCCATTGTGAGGGTTCTCTTCCCATTATATAGCAATATTAGAGCAAATTATATGGCTGATTTTTCGCAATTACAACAAGCATATGGAAGCTAATATACACAGGTAATCACAATATACAACAAAAGAATCATTGCCATAAATAGATACTAGATACGCTAGATAATCTGCTGACTGACATTCCCCCTCAAATTGATGCGGGGCGATCAAGAAGCATCAATTTGCCTATGAGAAACTGATGGCGCTAACGAGTCATGGCTTTCGTAAAGATGTCAGCAATCTGGAGATCAGTGGATATGTGAGTAAGAGAAATGACACGAGAGTCCAGTGCCTCCCGAATAGAGTGGCAATCAACCTCAATATGTTTTGTGCGCTCATGAAAAACGGGATTAGCAGCAATCTGAATAGCACTAGTGTTGTCAACATGGAGAGGAGTGGGATCAGGCTGAGAAAAACTGAGCTCAGCAAGAAGGCCACGAAGCCAACTAATTTCAGAACAAGCAGCAGACATCGCACGGTATTCAGATTCAGTAGAAGATTTCGAAACCCGAGCCTACTTTTTACTCTTCCAAGAAATCAAGGAGTCGCCAAGAAAGAGGCACCAGCCTGTGACAGACCGGCGAGTATCAGGACAACCGGCCCAATCAGCATCACTATAAGCAACGAGACGAAGAGGCGAGCTAACAGGAAAGAACAATCCACGGCTAGGAGAACCCCGAAGATAGCGAATGATACGACGAACGGCAGCTAAATGTAAATGGCGAGGAGTCTGCATAAACTGGCTAACTTGCTGGACAGCAAAGGAAATATCAGGCCGAGTAATAGTCAAATAGTTCAAGTTACCCACCAGTTGGCAATACATAGTAGGATCAGGAAGGAGGTCACTCTCCTCACGACGATATTTTGTGTTAACTTCTAGAGGAGTATCCACAGAGGAAGTATCCTGAAGACCAGCCAAAGTAATTAAATCCTGTGTATACTTATGTTGATTTTAAAAGATGCCCGAATGACCAGTGTGGACTTCCAATCCCAAGAAGTACGTTAAAGGACCAAGATCCTTCATATGAAACGAGGCGTGAAGACGCTGCTGGAGACGATCAATCAAAGCAGAATCGATCCCGGTGATAATAATATCATCAACATAAACCAGAAGCAGAACAATACCAGCAGAGGTCTTGCAAAGGAACAAAAAAGAATCATATTGGCTTTACTGAAAGGAAAACTGAAGCAAGGTAGTGCGAAACTTGTCAAACCATGCTCAGGGAGCCTGTTTCAGCCCACAGAGAGATCTCCGCAACTTACAGACATCTGAAGAAGAGGAGGAGGAAAAACCATGAGGGAGAGCCATGTAAATGTCTTCTTTGAGATCACCATGAAGAAATGCATTTTTGACGTCCATTTGATGAAGTGGCCAGCCTTGGGAAGCAGCAATAGAAATAACAGTACGCACTATAGTCATCTTGGCCACCGGAGCAAAAGTCTCCTCATAGTCCACCCCATACTCTTGCTTGTTCCCAAGGGCAACCAATTGAGTCTTACATCGGTCCAGAGTTCCATCAGAACGGAGTTTGATGGAGTAAACCCATTTACAACCAATGGCCTTAATATGAGACGGGCAACGAACCAGATCCCATGTACGATTGTCATGGAGAGCCCTAAGTTCCTCATCCATCGCTTTCCGCCAACATTCATGTTTAACAGCCTCAGAAAAACGTGTAGGAATGGGAATAGAAGTTAAAGTAGCATTAAAACCATACCAATCAAGAGGGCGTGATACCCGTGTAGAGTGTCGAGGACCTGGAGCATGAGCTATGTCAAGCTCAAGAGGCGCAAATGCCGGTGGATCAGGTGCGGGGGAAGGATCAAGCTCGAGAGAGGGCAAAGTCGGTGGACGTCGAGTATACACAATTCCAGGTTTCAACTGCTCAGGAAGAGAAGGCAATTCATCATAACAAGGAAGAACACTAAGGTTAGGCAAAGGCTCAACATGAGTAGAAAAATAATATTGATTTTCAAAGAAAACAACATTACGGGAAGTACGAAATTTATTTGAGCCAGGATTATAGCAAACATAGCCTTTGTGAGAAATACTATAACCCATAAAGACATATTTAACAGATTGAGCAAAAAGTTTGTGACGTTCAAGAGAAGGTAAATGAACAAAACAAACACATCCAAAAGTATGCAAATTAAGATAGTTAGGATGCTGATGATGCAAACGAAAATAAGGAGAATCAAACTTCAAAACCTGAGAGGGCAATCTATTAATTAAGTAAACTGCAGTAGATAATGTCTTAACCCAGAATTTAGAAGGAACAGAGGACTCAAGCAATAAGGTGCGAGCAATATCCAATAAATGGCGATTCTTACGTTTGGCCACACCATTTTACTGTGGGGTATAAGGACGGGAGCGTTGAGAGACGATGCCTTTGTGGAGTAAGAAATCATGAAATGCGTGGGACATGTATTCCCCACCAGAATCAGACCGCAAATTCTTAATACCTGTAGAAAATTGGGTCTCAACATATGCGACAAAGGTTTGAAAAATAGACAAGACCTCATATTTGAACCGAAGAAAATAGACCCAAGTATAGCGACTAAAATCATCAATGAATGTCACAAAATATTTGTATCGAGCATGAGAAATTACAGGAGAAATACCCCAAACATCACTATGCACAATATCAAAGCATTTTGTAGCACGACTACCATGAGAAGGAAAAGAAAGAGTTTTACTTTTACCGAGTTTACATGCCGAACAATCAAATGACAAAGATTTAGAAATGTGTTCTTTATTGCCTAACAAACCAGAGCTTAACATATGAGACAGAACAACAAAGTTCGGATGACCCAACCGTTTGTGCCATATTACACTTTGAGAATGAACTGTCATATAAGCCAAAGATAAACTAGGAATGGAAATGTGTAAAGGAAAAAGTCTGCTGACTTTAGGCCCCTTCGCGAGTATCTTCCCCGACGCTTGATCCTGCACAAGACAACCATCACAGGAGAAATGAACATCACAGTTATTATCAACTAACTGACCAACTGAGATAAGACTAGTAGAAAGGCCAGGAGATACAAAAACATCTTTGAAAGAAGAATTAATATCCCCGACTTTATCAATAGCTAAATGACTCCCATTAGCTATCTGAATCTGGGATGAACCATGATAAGGCCGAACATTGCAAAGAGAGTTGGACAATTTAGTCATATGATTGGATGCAGCAGAATCAACAAGCCAAGATTGAGAGGTAGTAGTACCATTACCTTGGAGCCCTAAGGCAGAAAATGCAGACATAATCATCTGCTGAACCATCTCTGGAGTAAGGACGGTTGGAGCACCAGCGTAGAAGAACCAGCAGAAGAAGGACTAACCGCAGCCTGATAGGCATGGCCTGGACGGTTCTGGGGACGAATCGGACATTCTTTGATAATATGGCCTGGCTTCTTGCAATAAGTGCAAAACTTCTTTGAACAGTGAGCAGCAATGTGCCCATACTCCTTGCAACTGAAGCATTGAACCTTCCGCATATCCCTACCCTTGCTTTTCCCATGAGCAGCATATGCAACGGCATTAGATGTCATTTTATCCTTCTGAAAATTGATTTGTGTGGCAAGACGCTGCTCTTCTCTAATTAATTCTCCAAAACAGATATCCAATGAAGGAGAGGGATCACGCTTCATCAAATTAGACCGAGTGGCTTCAAATTCAGGCCGTAATTTCATCAAGAACTGGTCTCTCTTGCTCTGCTCATGAACATCTTGAACAGCAAAGAGAGATGCCTCTGGCACCTTAGCATAAACCATGTCAGCAAATTCACCCCATAAGTTCTGAAATCCAGAAAAATAATCTTGAATGGAGAGATCACCCTGAGTTAATTGGCAATCTCATATTCCAACTGAAAACGTCGGGCTGTGTTGTCCTGATTATAAACCTTCTTCAAAAATTCCCACATACATTTAGAAGACTTGCAAGGCCTCAGATATAAGATAATCTGAGAATCCAACTGAGATGCCTAAATTGGCTCAGTGGAAGGTCAAAGATGCTCGAGTAATACCATGGATCTTAGGAGTCGAGTCACTTCCATTAATATGACCCCATAACTCTTTGCCCATAACAAACAGTTGAAACTGAAATTTTCAAGCAGAATAATTTTTGTCAGTAAACCGGACCCCAAGAAATTCGTTTGTAGACATGATGAATCACAAACGCCAAAAAAATAACACAAACTTAATCAAAACAAAATAATAACTCAAACTCACGAGCAAGGGTGTAAGAACCAGAGAAGCCGAAGACCAGGGCAAAAAACAAGAAACCAAGAAGGGTCGGCGCAGCCAGAAACCAAAAAACAAGGGAACCAGAGAAGCGAACCAAAAAACAAGGGTCGATGCAACCAGGAAGGGTGCCGACTTGAACAAGGGAACCAAGAACCACAATCGCCGGAGGTCGGCGAGGTCGTCAGAGGGCTGAGATGAGATTGCCGAAAGCCAGAGATGCTTTGAGAGCTAGGGTTCGTGTACAGGAAAACCAGAAAACAAGAAGAAGAAGGCGCCGGCGCTAGTACCAGAGAGTTGCAACCCAAGAGAACTAAAAACCAAAGTCGCCGATGAGAACCAGCACCGGCGAGAACCAGAACCGACGAGCACCAGGATCGACACAACCACTAAGGTCGCCTGAGAGAACCAAACAAAAGAACCCACCAAAGTTGCCGACGTGAGTACGCGACACCAAGAGAGCGACGGCTAGGGTTTTGTTTACAGGTTTGGCTCTGATACCATGTCAATTTTATTCAATACCCATTGTGAGGGTTCTCTTCCCATTATATAACCATTCCGGCGCTAATTACATGATTGATATTTAGTAAATACAGCAAGCATATCTAACTAAAAAGGAAACTAATATATACAGCTAATCACAATATACAGCAAAAGAATCATTGCCATAAATAGATACTAGATACGCTAGATAATCTGCTGACTAACAGATGAAACCTTAGCTGGGTATTTAGATCTTAGTTTGGATTTTAGTTTCTTTCAATATCAGATTCAACTTGTTGTATGATTAACATAGACGTTGAGTTTTAATCAACGGACTTTATCGTTTTTATTCAAGTTTTTGCCTTTACTTTTTGTGATTGTAATTGCGAAATCATGCAACTATTTTAATACCATGTTTCATTCCAAACGTGAGATAATTTATCATGTGATAGAACCGATCGTGCCGGGTTTTACACAGACGACTCATGCCGGTCAAGATAGGTTATTCCAAGTTTGATTAAACATCTTTTTTTCTTGATCATTCAATTCAGGCTTGTAACTGGGATGGGGATAAGTTGAATTGTGAGAAAGTGACTAAATCTTAACGGACCTAAACTACATGGCTAGGGTGGATTCAAAATCCTAAGATCCTCTTTCCACATTAATCAAAGTTTTTTAAATTCGATTTTATTTATTTTATGTTTTTAGTTAAACAAAAAGACAACCAAACTTTTGATTAAATAACTAGATCGAACTTTTAGTTATAAGAAATTGTGATTAAACCTAATAATTCTTATTAGAATGATACCTGGTCTTAACCACTATTTTACTGAATAGTAGTTTTTACTTGGGCTATAAATATTTATTTTTGGTGTGGTATGACACACATCAATTTTTGGCGCTATTGCTGGGGATTAATAGCATGGCCACAAATTCTTATAACCAAATTTTTGTTTTAGTTTTCTTCATCCCAATCAATACTCACGTGAATTGTATTCTTCCATTTCAGGTTTTCAACGCCTGATAAGGCAATCCAAGCTCTGTAAGCTTTACTTTTGTTGTTATCTTGTTCAACAAAGAAACTAGAACTACGGGGTTTGTAACCCACACCCAGTATCATTAATTTTATTTTTCCTTTTCGTTCACCATAATTTCTGTGCATGCATAGTCGTCGATCGTGCCACACAAACTTAGTACCGTTTGATCTAGAAATCGAACGCACCTTTAGACATAACTGCGCAGCCTTGCAATCCTCTTCACCTACCATCCAATACCCACCACCAGTTCACACAGCTCATACTTGAATGGCAGCAGCAATCAGACCGACCCGCAGGATAGGCAGTTCAAGGAGTATTTTACTCACAATACGTACATGTCGCCGTCATGCATTCAGCTACCCAATATTGGGACAGCACACTATGAAATTAAGTCCAGTGTCATCCTACTTTAGACTTAACAATGAAAATCCCTATAAGCACATTAATGAATTCCTTGAAATCTGTTCGACCGTAAAAATTAATAATTTTCCTAATAATGCCCTTAAGTTAAAATTATTTCCTTTCTTCCTAAAGGACAAAGCCAAACATTGGCTTAACTCCCTAGAAGTAAACACAATAACATCCTTGGCATAGATGCAACAGGAATTTCTAAAAAAGTACTTTTCCATAGATAAAATCAACCAAATCAGGCGAGCCAACATGAGTTTCACCCAACTCGATAGCAAGAAATTCCACAAAACTTGGGAACAACTAAAGGACCTCATCCAACAGTGCCCCCAACATCAAGTACCCAAGTGATAGTTGATACAATTTTTCTCTGACGGTTTGACTCCTCATTACTGCCAAATTGTAATTGTGGTGGGACTTTTATGATGAAAAGCAAAGCCGAAGCGTGGATGCTCTTTGAAAACTTGAGTGAAAACTCGCAACAACACGCTTCTACCTTGCGAACCGACAAATCGATTGCCTCATCCTCACAGAAACCATGAGGCATGTACGAGGTCACAGAAAACCAATGGAAACCATTAGTGTCCGCGACAGCAATGCCACCCGCAAGCACCACCCTTGTGATATCCCAATCAGGACATCTCCAACCAACCAAACACAACACACCAAAAACAGGGATATATCCAAGAAAAAGTCACTAATATACAACGACAAGTTAAAATATCTAGAATCTAGAAGTTAAGTACAAGACCACAAAACTTAAAGCATCACAAGTCTTCCCTAAAGTCTCTTCAAAGAGCAGCAACACAAAAATAACACAAAAGGGAAGAACTCTTAACTCCAGCTAGACTCAACAAAACTATTAATGGATCGGAACTCTATTTGTCACTCGAAAAGTGGTGTGAATCTCACTATCCCATAAAAGTAGAAGAAGACGATTAAGATGTGTTGGATCAAAACTAAGTTTTCACAAATCAAGAAATAAGGGCTCATCACATATCACAATCTTTAATAAAACTCTTTCTTCACAAAAATTATGTCAGGATGCATTTCCACCTTGTGAATAACTTTCATGATCAAAAGAGATAGTACGGTAGCATAACCCTGCAATTAGGAGTTGAGACGGTACCGTGAACCATGGCAAGTTCCCTCAATGTTGTGTACAACAACAGCCACAAACATAATCCAACTCATGTACATTGGACTTCTAGTCCAGTCCTCATACATCGAACAGCTAATCATACATGCGTATCTCAAGAATATTAAGTCACGAATTATCTCAAAAGTTTAAGCTATTAGAAAATAGGCTCAACAATGTATATCAAGCTATCTTAACACCCACATTCATATGCGAGTCTGTCTCGCACGTAAAGAGACAAACAAACTGAAGTAAGCAGGTGCACCAACATACACATAACATGGTGCACAATAACAAATATAACATAAATTCTCCAGTTATAAAGATCATACACTAACCACCAACCATCTTAAACACGGAACAACGCTTGGATTCCTAACCCATGCTCAGGGCTGACCAATGATGCCTATTGTAATGTAGCACCCGAAGCGTCCTTCAGCTCTATGATATATAAAATTCGAGTCCAGACTTGACGGGAAAAACTAATCCTATCACCAAAATGTCATGAGATACGTGAGATGCAAAAATGAGTCTCGAATACTTATTATTTTAAAATTTTGTTTGAATACCATCTACACATAAACTTAACATTCTGGAGCATGTCATTTAATAATTCCAGAATTTTCCATTATCAAAAAGAATTCCAAAAATTGGAGTTTTCAACACTAGGTTCTGTTTCGAGTATCTACCTCCCATTCCAAAGTTCTATCATATTCATTTTACCAAATCTCCTTTCAGAAACTTAAGATCCGGAAGTATTTTTAATAAATCAATTTTCAGACAAAAACACTGAACAATTTTGAACTGCAATTGCACTAATAACAGCGGCTCAATTTTTCATTTTCATAAAATTCATTTCTCTTAATCTTTTCTAGAAAGTTTTACACAATGAACTAGACTTAATGACACATGTACACTAAAACGTTCATAAAATTTTAAGATCGAGAACTATTTTAAAAAATGTCAAGAATTGGTTGTAAAACCAAAATCATGTAGACAAAGCACTGTCCAATGGTGGTGGTGTGTCGTGGTGATAAGAGAGCCAGGGGAGATGGAAATGGCAGTGGAAAATGGGAGGGAAGAGGGGGACGAATGAAGGAGGGAGGGAGACCTCACCCACTGATGGTGGTCCGACGGTGGCAGCTGTCCCTTTCTTTTTCTCTCCCCCAATTTCTCCCTCTCTTGAGTCTTTCTTGTATATAGGCTACACATACTTAGCCCCCAAGCAACCCAAACACACATGGCCTTCATGCATGGGTAGCCTTGCCATACGTTGACACGTGGTATGCCTAGTCGCACTTTTGCCTTAATCCTCGTGCAATCTTGAGTTTTCCGGGTTTCAATTTCATAGAAATACTAAAAATACGCCATATGTCAAGAATGATGGAGTAAATTTTGCTGTGGAGCTTTTTAAGAAAAATCCCGAACAGTAGAATTTAGCTCTGACGCATTTACAATTGTCAAGTTGTTCAACCAAGTAGAAAAAGGTATTATTGATGTCCTATTCTAACGAAACATCACAGAAACACACGAGAATTTCATTTGGAATAGAAATTATATAGGACTGGATGTATATTCATGTTCGGGGCCCAGGCACGTTACAATTAACTGAGTGGTCTGGGTTACCACTCTCCAATAGCAAAATCAAATCCACATAAAATATAATTGCAATTAAACTACTCTTATAAAGATTATTTATTAGTAAATATGATTTAGATAGATCAGAATGTCACATTCTCTTCCCTTAAGAAATTTCATCTCGAAAATTCTACTTAACGAACATAGAAAGGTACGGATATCGCTTTTGCGTCTCCGTTTCTCTTTTCGAAGTAGCTTTTTCTACTGAATGATTACTCCACAACACTTTCACCAAGGGTATCGCTTTGTTACAAAGGACTTAATTCTTGGTGATCTAAGATCTGTCTAGTTGTTCCTCATAGGACGAATTCTCCTTGAGCTTAAACGGTTGAGAGACCAAAATATGAGATGGATCCGGTATTTACTTTCGAAGCAAAGATACAAGGAAAACATCATGCCACTTTGATAACTCTTATGCAATTTCAATTTATACTTTGTTTTGCCAATTCATTTAACGATTTCATGAGGTTCGATATATCTCGAATTGAGTTTTTCTTTCTTCCCAAATTGTAGTACACCTTTCCAAGGCAATACCCGTAGGAATTCAATTTTGAACTCCAAGTCCCTTTTTCTATTATCTAACTTTTTTGCCTACTATGAGCCACCTTGAGTCAGTCTAGTATTACGCTAATCTCGTTAATAGTGACTTGAACTATCTTCACCTATCTCACTCCAACACATAAGTCTACACTTCCTTCTATACAAAGCCTCATAAGGTGTCATACCAATACTCAAATGGTAGCTATTGTTGCAAGGAAATTCAACTAGAGGCAAGTGTTGATCCCAGCTTCCTTGAAAATCAAGTACACATACGCAACATATATGATCGTCCGCTCTGATTTCCTAAGGATGAAACGTGGTGCTGAACTTCAACGTAGTCCACAAGGCGCTGCAAACTAGGCCAAAATCGTGAAGTAAAACTCGAATCTCAATCAAAAACAATCGACACTTGAGCACCATATAGTTGCCAATCTTGTCCATGCAATATTGCATTAAGTGATCAAACCAAACGGTACTCTTTACTAGTAGAAAATGAGCGAATTTATGTTAGCCTATCCAAAGCACTGAAATTGAATCATAGCCTCATAGAGTACGGGGCAATCATGTCACAAAATCCATCCTTGTATGTTTCCACTTCGATTGGAGAATAGGCAATGGTTGCAACAATCCTATTAAGTAATTGATGCTTTGTCTTCACTTGTTAGCATACCAAGCACTTGGTCACAAACTCAACTATCGTCTCTTATGGGAAAATTAGTTTGCTTACCATTCATTATCTCGTCTTTGATCTTTCCTAACTAAGAGTCCAAACTCTGAGCCTCCGTAATTTTATCAACAAAGATCAGTTTCACAAAATTATGAGCCTCCTTAATTTTACCAATCCCCAACTTTGCTCTCAAAAAATCTCAATTCCACAAATTTATGTATTTGTATCGCTTGTAAATGAGCTACTCCTAAGGACTCCCGACTTGATGTGTCTGCCACTAAATTGGCTTTCTCCGGGTGATAGTTAATCACACATAGTCCTCAATTAACCCTAACCACCTTCTCTGTCTCATATTTTAATTTTTATGAGTGAAAAGATACTTTAAGCTCTTACGATGAGTATATAAATCTCGCACGCCACACCATATAGGTAATGCCTCCCCTACTTCAGTGCAAACATGATTGCTGCCAACTCCAAATCATGTATTGGATAATTTGTCTCATCATCCTTCAATTGTTTAGACGTATATGCAACTACTCTTCCACGTTGCATTAATACACATCCTAACTCTTGGTGAGACACATCGCTATATAAAACGAATCCTCTACCCCTTATAGTTGTAGTTAACACAAGTGTCGTAACAAGCCTCTTCTTCAATTCTTGAAAACTTTGTTCACACTTATCTGTCCATACAAACTTAATTCCTTTCCTCGTCAACTGAATTAATGGCAACGCGACAGGGGAAAAAAAAAACCTAACACACTACGGATAATATCGCACCAACCCCTAGAAACTACGAACTTGGATTACACTAGTTGGCCTCTCCCAATTCACCGCCATTTCAATTTTCTTAAGATCAACTAAAATTCCATCTCTAGAAACAACGTACCCCAAGAATATCACCTGATTCATCCATCATCCAAAACTCAGACTTAGCATGTGTTTGGACTAGCTTTTTCTAGGATTTTTAGCTTTTTTATAAAAAAATAAATGTAAAAAGATGTAAAAAAAGCCAACTGAGGCCAAACAACTTGACTTTTTTAAAGACTTTTAATAAAAAAGCCTTTAAAAAAAGCTAGACCAAACATAGACTTACTCAACTTCATATATAACTTCTTATCCCACAAAACTTGTAGTGCTAACCTCAAAAGTTTTTCATATTGCTTCTTACTCTGAGAGTAAATCAAAGTATACTATTACAAACAAGTCCAAGGATGGCTACAATACTCTATTCATTAATTCCATGAACGCCGCTGGAGCCCATAAGATATCACTACAAACTCATAATGACCGTATCGAGGTCAAAAGGTTGTTCTATAAATATCGCATTCCCTAACCTTCAATTGATGGTATCCCAATCTAAGATCAATCTTAGAAAATACTAGCCTTCCCTGTAACAATGGTTTTAAATCACAGTATCGACCAACATAACAGTCGTAGTTGCGTGTAATGGGTGTCGGGAGTATCCCCCATTGTGTTATAGGAATTAGAAACCAAACACGTGAATTGTTTTTCAAGCACTCAAAAATGTTAAAAAAACTCATTAATAAGAAAGTTATGTGGTCATTTATAACATTTTGAATGCTTATAAGAGTTTTAAATCAATGACTTGGCACCAAAAACATTTTTTTTATAGTTATATTAAACTTTATGATGCTTTTAAGGCCAAAAAAAGGTAAATATGTTCATCTAAGAAGCAAGTTTCACTTCATAGAATAAAGAAAACAAAGACGAATATCTTTTGGTACAATTATGCAAATAATTCAATGATGCTAGTTGCAAAAGCATGCTCTAACCACTTGTTTGAATTCAAGAGCAAATATGCCATAATGGATCCATTACTCAAATCACATGGAATGGAAACACCAATTAATAATTCAGTAACAAATTAACAATCTTATAAGGAGAAAGATTAAGTTTTAATCTTGAAGTTTCAAGTTAACCCCCAAGTGTATAAAGTATTTCAAACAAGCAAAAGGCAACAAGAGAGGGAGAGGAAAAAAAAATAACTGTAACATGGTCCTAAATTGAATGCAAGTGTGCTATAAGCTAACATAGGCCATAATCAATTGTATCAGTCAAAATATCAATTGTGTCGGCCAATACTGGCTGATACAGCATTGATACAAAATTATATTGACCGTATCGATTGATAAGACTGATTTTCTGTAGCGGTCATAGAAGCATGTGTATCCAAAACAGAGGATCTAAATACCATTACGTAACAACTAATACGTAACAACATCGGTGACATTTAAAACTATGCTTGTTGCTAAGGGAAAAGATCATCAATTTGCAATAAAAGGTATTTATTACAAATGTTCACCCGATTTAGCTGAAGATAATCTATGACATTCTCATAGAATCATCCTTAACAAATAAAACTAGAGCTCCCCATGGTGAAATGCTTAGGCTAACGAAGCCTCGACCTAGCAAATCCCGAAGTTGAACTTTCAATTTGTTCAATTCTGCCGGAGACATACAATAGGGTGCCACAGAACGGTTGAGTGCCGGTTAAGATTTCAATAGTAAATTCAATGTCAAAATCTACAGGTAATCCTGGCAACTCCTACCAAATAGGTTCAAAAACTCGCTAACTGCTGGTGTATCATCTATCTGAAGTTCTCCCATGATAGTATCAGTTATATTTGTCCGATAACCATGGCACCCCTTTCTCAACATCTTCTCAGCCTTAAGCCCCAAAAGAAGACTAACTGGAGAAATTGATCAATTTCCACAAAAATTAAATAAAACTCCATGCTGAAGCCACCGTCGCAACCCTAGCGCCGCCGCAACCTAGAGCTGTCGTCACAACCCTAGCGGCGCACTATGAGTCAAACCCTAGCCATTCGTCAAACCCTTGCATCGAATCCTTGCGTCAAACCATAGCCATAGCCGCCGCCACCCTTCGTACCTTCGTCGTTTCACTATTTATAATTTACGTCAAACCCTAGCCTTGCCCCGAACCCTTGCGGCAAACCCCATCTCCACCCATCGTACCTTCGTCGTTCTTACTCGTTCTTCGAACCAGGAACTAGATCGAAGCAGTTGATTCCCGTCGCAACGCTACCCCTCGCGTCTTCATCGCAATGCTTGCCCCGTCATACATCCTTGTCCACCGTTGAACCAGATCGCCGAACCAGTGCTCGTCGGCCCAACCCTCTCTTATCCGTTTGTTCCTCGTCTTGCACCTCATGTTTTATGTTTAAGGGTAAATTGCACTTTCCTGATATTTTGATTAAAAATATTTAATTTTATATTTTTTAACAAATTATACTAATGTCTCTTACAAGCTTAAATATTATTAATAATATACTAACTCAAACCGTTAAAATTTCATCTATCACCGTTTATATCATTAAATCTATTTCCATTTTACCCTTCAAATGCAGCAGCCATTTCTTTTTTTTTTTTTTCTTTTTATGAAGTTTATAAAATAATAATTCTTCGGTTTGAATTCGTCAAAATAATTTGCCGGCGATCGAATTCATTCACTAGCTACGTTAGGTCGTCAAAAGGGTAATGAACGTTGTCGATCATTCTATTCTCATTTTGCCTCTCAACATAGAAATCTGTTTCTTCTTTTTTTCTTTTTATAAAATTTATACAACGATAATATTTTGGTTTGAATTTTTCAGAGTAATTTACCGGTAATCGAAACCGTTCACTAGCAGCGTTAAGTCATGAAAATGATAGTGAATATCATCGAACAATAAATAATTTATATTTTACAATTGATTGTGAGTGTAATATCTCAAGAAAAAATGAAAGAACGGCGCCACACCCCCCAACTGTTGCACCTCTCGCCAACGCCACACCCACGCCGTCGCCACCTCCGTTGCCGTTCACCACCACCGCCGTCCACACCTGTCGTCGCCGCTGGGTACCTTGTCGCTGCCTCTGCCGTCGTTCACCGTCATCGTGGCCGTCGCCGTCGCGTTGGGGGTGGGGGTTTGCGATTTAAGAGAGCGAGAGAGAGAAATATATGAGAGTTCGTTGCCGGTCACCACCACCGCCGTCCACACCTGTCGTCGCCACCGGGTACCCTGTCGCCCCCTCTACCGTCGTTCGCCGTCGCCATCACGTAGGGGGTGGGGGTTTGCGATTTAAGAGAGAGAAAGAGATGAGAGAGACCGACAATCCAGCGAGGGGTCGGCGGTGGTGGTGGTCGGTATGGATGGCGTGAACGACAGCAATAACGGCGCCGACGGTGGCCGACTGTGTTGAGCAGCAGCGTTTGGGGGAGGTGCAGCGCTGCGCTGCTGCTTCTTCTTTCTCACTTTTTTCCCCTAACCCTAATACAGAATTAATGTTTGGGGGTAAATTTATTTTTTTATCAATACTGTTAACGGCGTTAACGGCTAAGTGGTATCAATGTAATTTGTCCAAAAATGTGAAGTTGACTGTATTTGACTAAAATCTGAGGAGAGTTCAATGTAATTTACCCTATGTTTAATTCCTTGAGAGTAAGTTAGATGGACTCATGTTTTACTTCATAAACATGTTAAATGGGCTCCGGTTGGAGTAGGGCTTACCAAATTTGTTTCAATAGAATAAAATATAAAGTATAATACAAAATGTACCTAATTTTCACTTATGTAATTATAGAGAGTCTTTCAATAAACTGTATTTATAGACACAAGTTAGATAAATTCCATACCAACATTTGGAATAAAGTTCACCAAACTTACTTCTGTAGAATAAAACATGAAGTATAATATGAAGTCTACCTAACTTTTACTTGCATAATTGTGGAGAGTCTTTCAATAGAATAAAATATAAAGTATAATACGAAATGTACCTAATTTTTACTTATGTAATTATAGAGAGTCTTTCAATAAACTGTATTTATAGACACAAGTTAGATAAATTCCATACTAACATTTGGAATAAAGTTCACCAAACTTACTTCTATAAAATAAAACATGAAGTATAATATGAATTCTACCTAACTTTTACTTGCATAATTATGGAGAGTCTTTCAATAGACAAACTAAAATAAATAAATAAATAATCACCTTTAAAATGATGCATGGTATTTAGTGTATCTTTCTTAAAGAAAAATCAATTAGTTGTCATTTTGTGTATCTTGTTGAAGTTTATATAGTGATAGTATTGTTGCAAGCAAAGATACTATGATGCATGGCATTAATTACTCAAATACCTTCTCGTTTGTGGTAAAAATTTCTTTTGTTCATCTTTTGATCTCTCTTGCGGCCACTTTTGCATAAATAGATAGAACGAAGGCCTTTTTATTTAACGATTTACAAGGGAAGGTTTATATAGAGCAAGCTCTACAGTTTGTTGCTAAGGGGGAAGGAATTAGGTTTGATTTGTTGATTGAAGATGCTATTATATGTGCTCAAATAATCTTCTCGAGCTTAGTTTGATAGGTTTATTAATATTGTAACTAGTTTTATTCTTCAAAGTTGTAGAGTAGATCATTTTATATTTTATAGACATACTAGATGAAGTAAGAATTACTAATCGTGTCTGTAGATAACAATGTGATTACTAGTCATGACTAAAATGGAATTGAAAAATTGAAATCTTATATGCATGACAAATTTCATACTAGATATATGGGCAAATTCAGATATTTTTAGGTATTAAAATAGCTAGATCACGTTAGGGCATCTCTTTTGTCTCTAAGAAAATATGCTCTTAATTTATTAAGTGAAATTAAGAATTTTAGAGTCAAAACCTATTAACACGCTTATGAATCGCCAAATTAATTGTGGATCAAGGTGAGTTGTTAATACATCCACAATGGTATCAATGATTGGTTGAAAAGTTAAATTATACGATTGTTACCAGATCAGATACAAATACAGATTGGACTAAATCTCCATTTGATAGAAGGTCAACTGCTAGTTATTGTGTATTTATTGGAAGTAATTTGGTTTCACTTAAAAGCAAGAAACAAATCGTTGTTGCTCCATCAAGTGCTGAATTCGAATGTAGAGTTATATCACATATCACTTGTGAGTTGATTAAGTTAAAACATATATCAGGGGAACTTGGATTTAGCATTCTCGTCTAGTAAAATTATTATGTGATAATCAAGCAACGATTAACATTAGATCCAATGCAGTATGCCACGAGAGGATAAAATATATTAAGGTTGAAAGACATTTTATTCAAGTACAAGATATGATTAGTGCAAATCGTGTAAAGCCAGTGGAATGAATCAGTTAGCATACTTTTTTCACCAAACCTTTGTATGGTTCACGAGTGAGATATATTTGTACAAAATTAGGTGCACATGTTATTTATGTTTCAATTTGAGGAGTAGTGTTAAGGGTTATTTATATATTTGTACTAAGTTCTTCGAAAATAATAGTATATTCTCTTTCAACAATCCAAAAAAGAAAATCATAAATTTTACAAAGAGTATAATAAAAAGAGAATGTGTGAAGGAACTCTTTAGTTTACACAAAAAAAAAATTAAAAAGGTGCCTTTACAATTATTATTCAAAAAATTAAAAAAATAGTTAATTACTGTAAAGTCCTATTTTTATGACTTGTTTTGAAATAAAATTTATGTACTAAACAGTTATTCTAGAAATACATTTTTCAAATATTTAATGCAATTGTGGACATTTATACCATCGTCTATAATTTTGGTAAATAAATATATAAATTTATATATATATATACGAGTTGTATAGATTTCGTTTTGATAATAAAATATACATAGTGATTTATTCAAATTTTTTTGTAAGTAATTATATTCGTCAATATGGTATCTAAGCATCATGGTAATTTACCATTTCATGTGTTGTATAGACTCTGTTCAATTATCAAGAAAGTTACGCCATAAAATGACTATGTCCTCTTTTTTATTTCACTTTTATATTTTATTTACCCTTTCTATTAAATAAGGGTAAATAAATTTATCGGCCCAATTTTACCCTTATTTATACTATTAACATCAGCAATTATGTGAACATCGATTCGTCCTGGCCTGAGTATTATTGCCAAATCGCTATGTTCTTAGCTATTCATGGTGAACACCATCACTCTCACATCTCCACAACACGAGTTCACAATTCCATCCATGCAGTTGACCACACTGGACAAGCTCACCATAGTCCGAGGGAGGCACACCGTCTTTGTATCCGTCGGACTCAACGGAGTCGTCCACCGACGGTCTAGACGGTGCACTCTCACTCAATCCCCGTCCCACCACGTTAACGGAACTACTTGCTCCGCTGTCCGTTTGCGGCGCTGTAATCACTTATTTCAGTGTTCGGCTAGGTGAGCCCCGATTGCCAATCATGATCTTGTTGATCTTCGCTGGGCTCACCGTCACGCAACTATGAAACACCTCCTCAACTTGTGGAAATAGCTTGTGACCCTTGATCCCTAGATATCTATTTTCTAGACTATGTATTGTACATTGAACTTGGGAGAAGCGAGAAAGGGGAAGGGGGAAGGGGGGATTTCGACGATGTTCATCGAGAAATTTAAAAGAAGGGGAAGTTACCTGGTTTCTCATGTAAAGCCCCACCCTCTGGTTCACTCTCCTCCTCTTTCCTCCCAGCCAAAACCATTCCAATCCCGAAGCCCAAATCCTTTCTCCCCCTTCCTCCTTCACTACCTCCACCGGACCTACATATACCCCCTCCGCCTCCACTTCAAAACCCGCCGCCAGAATCCCACCCGCTGTTTTCCGATCTCCATTGCCCTGATGGACTTCGTCTTCAACCTCTTAAATTCTGACTTGCAAGCCACATGGGTCTCTCATTACACCGACTATGAAAACGATAGGTGGTTTTGGTGGGTTTGGAAGGCGACGGAGGCGGAGGGTACAAGATTTTGCATTGGTATTTTTGTTTCAGTTGGTGCGTGCAAGCCCAATTTGGCACTGAAATAAATAACGACATCCCATTGACCTCATCTTTTACCCGAATTAATTATTTATTAAACATAAAATAATAAATAATTTTAATTAAATTATAAAAATTCACTTAAAATATAAAAAAGACTCAAATATGCTGTGAGTTGGATCTCAACAAGACCGCTGTTCCCACTGTTCCCATGATGATGAGATATTTGTGCCAATTCAGTGAGTTTACCTGTGTGTTTGAGTAATTTGTAGGTCTAAGTAATTCAAACTCTCGTATGGCAGAGTCCCAAATCCTATTTTTTGACTTTATTCTTTGTGATTTTATAATTTAATAAAATATAGTTTTAAAATTCTATTGTCGATATTTTATCAAACGAGACCCATATTAAATATGAAATTTTTAAAATTAAATTGATTTTTTTTGTGTTGTGTTCAAATATTAAAATTTTATTATTTTGATAACTTCAAAATATTTGTTATCAAAGGTACCACAACCTTTTATGTGACAAGCACTCAGTGTATTGAAAAAGAATTGATTAGAATGATTTTTGTTTTTATTTAAAAAAATAAAATATATCTTAAAAATTAAATTTAAATAATTATAATAATATGAAATATTTTTTAATTTTATTTAATGCAAATATTTTGAGAAACTTCTTATAACTTAATGCTGAGTATGAAAAAAAATTTATACATATTTTTTTTTTCAATTTTATTGTTTTTACTTTTGAGTAAAATGAGCACTTATGAAGTAATGATAAACTTCTCATTATAAAAAAAATTAATAAAAAACTAATTTTTGTTTTATTTTTAAAAATGAGATATACCTTAAAAATTACTTTTTAAAATAATTAAATAACACGAGAAATTTCTCGATTTTATCTTAATACAAATTTTGCGCCAATAAGATAGAAAGTTCTTAGACAAATTTTTATAAATTTTATTGTTCTTATTTTTAAAAATGAGATATACCTCAAAAATTACTTTTAAAAATAATTATAATAACATGAGAAATTTCTGAATTTTATCTTAATGCTAAGTTTGAGTCATTAAGATATCGGAAAGTTCTTATACAGATCTTTCTAAATTTTATTATTCTTATTTTTAAGTAAAATGAGTACTTATGGATGATAAATTTATCTGTATAGCAAAAAATTTAACATCCTCATGTATGAAATTTTTATTTTTTATTTTTTACACGTATACTCTTAAATACAATAGCAATATTTTATATTCAAGTAGATAAATAAGAAATTTCTCATACCTTAATTTGTTCATTTAGAATCTAGGCTCTTCTATTTCATTTTTATTTACTTATTTTATTTTTATTTAATAGTTTGCTCTCTTTTTTTATTTCTTCCTTAAATCTCAAAGAAACCATCATAGTATTTTCTAACTTCTCCGAAAAGAAAAGAAGGGTGTTAATTTGATCATTTCCCGATTTGAGTATGATAGATTCTTTTTTTTCTCTTTCTTTAATGGGAGGTAAAGGTCAATCTTTTGTAGAGCTGTATAGGGCACAATAAATTCCACATGTATGAGCATTCGGTTATTGAAAAAATTGATTATATCAATATTTTTGTTATTCTTTAGAAAGTAGAAATGTTTCAACTTTTAATTTTGTAAATTTTAATAATATGAAAAATCTTTCAATTTTGTCTTAGACTCCGTTCGTTTCTAACATAAAATATTTTACCTATTCTTCACTATTCATTTAACGAAAAGTATGTATAATAATTTTTTAAAATAAAATATTTTACAACATGGGAAGAAATTGTTTTCCTTTAAACAAATTGGTAAGTTATTTTCTGTTTTTTTAAGAGACCTACTTGAGTCTGATCTTTCCCAAATTTGTAAATTTTTTTTTGTCGATTTCTAAAATGAAGACTCATAAGCCAACGGTGGTGGGGACTATTGTAACGACTTTACTCGGACTCTAGTATTAGTGACAAATAGTCCACAAAGTCATAGAGCATGGACACGATTCGAAACCCTAACTCGATTCGAAAACTCTAAATTTAATCCAGAAACCCAAAAAAAGTCTAAAACTCAAGCAATAAAACATTAACATCTGGAGAGTCTCCCAACATTCTAAATTAAATAATTATCATGAAATAATAAATTAAAAATTAAAAATTCTTATAATTAGGATAAAATGACCATTTTGCCTCTAATATGGTAAAAAGTCTTAAAAATTCAAATTTTGGCACATGAACATTTTAAATCAAATATTTAAGTACAATTAAGTAGTAAAAGATAAAATAACATCAAAAATGACAAAAATATCCCTTAGTGGCAGACCACCTTGGAAGTTGTGCCAAAAAGTAACTTTTTATTTTTTTTAAGCTTAAAAAGATGAGAAAGATGTCAAATCAAGTATTATGATGATCCAACACTTATTAAACAAGTAATATACATAATAATATGATATTATAGGCTACCAAAAATAAACAAATTATTATTAAAATTTATACACACTAAAAAAAGTCAAAAAATCATATTTTGTCAGACTGCTTAATTTAACTTAAAATGCTACATCTATTTAATCAATTATTATAAAAATTATAATAATTCATGAGAATACTAAAATTATCATAAACATATTAAAATAATAAGTTTTAATAGGAAAAGACACAAAAAAAGATTCAATAAATTAACTTTTAAAGTATTTTCTTGCACAAAAGGACACGCAAACTAAGGTAAAACCCTAAGATTGATGTGAGATCAGGTTTTTGTCTCTCAAATTGAGCCTAGCCGAATTCCCTACCACCAAATCTGATTTGTATCTCTCAAAACTTGCACCATGTCTTGTCACCCATGTGAAATGAAGGAAAAAAGGACTTAAAGTGATCATGGTGTTCCGTAAACTTTTTTCTATATAAACTAAGCCAAACACTCTCTTTTCCCTCTATTATATTCGGCCAAGAGGGGGAGAAAAAGAAAGAAAAAGAAAAATGAAGAAGAAAGGAGCTAAGAAAGAAAAAGAAAGAAAGAAAGAAGAAATGAGCTAAGAAACTAAAAAGTGTCCCCTCAAGCTAAGTCCTTCCATTCTACCACCTTTTGAGCCCTCAAACAAGTAAGTAAAACCTCTAAACCTTATGTCTAATATCACCCAAAATATTCCTCAACTAATCTCTTTAAACACTTTAAAAATTAAGAACTGAAAACAAACCGAAAATGCGTCGTAGTAACAAAATAGGGGTTTTTTTTATGTTTTTGAATGATATGAGATGTGGTTGTGTGTTGTTATTTTTGAGTTTGATGACTTAAAAGTATTCTGAAACCTTAATATTCATGTCTAAAACATAAGCATGTAAAGAAATGGGGCCAACCTTGTCATATCATAAGTAGAAGACTTGAACATATAAAGACCTGATTTTTGAGAACTTTAATATTTCTGCCCTGATCTTTAGAACTCCATAACTAAATGTAAAACTTGATCTAAGCATGTTGTTTACATTCGGATTTAGCTTTTGGTGTGATCTTCCATCCAAAGTTAGTTTCAACTTATTTGAGTGAGTAGAACTCGAGATATTGCAATTCTATCAAAATGTGTTATTTTCAGATCAATCGACAATACCGACCTAAAAGCTCTAATTTATAATGAGATCCGAGCTTTGGCCAAAACATAAAATTAGTAGATAAACTATATATATCTAACTATCGACCAAAAATGAGCCCAAAATATTGAGGTTTGATAGGTCAAGACCCCTTTGAAACTCTCTATTGTGGTTCAGCCATTAAAGGATACTTCTATCACATATTTTTGTATAGTCAAAAATTCATATTTTTAGGGACCTACTCCAATAGTGGTCTACATGAATATTGTAGGTAACATATTGAACTATTTACTGTCCACAAATCAGACCTAGATGCCTTGGTAAGGTTCCTCAAACCCGTTTCAAACTCTTTATCTAAAATCGATTTTGCTGAGGGTTTGGCGGCTGACAGAACCTATTTTACAAAATAGCTTATATCTTAACTTGTTTCAAACAACTACCCCTTGCAAGGGGACATATTAAAATAGAACATATCCAAAAATGAGCTCATTTTAACTTGATTTGATGCCCCAAAATCGAGACCAACAGAGGCTTATTTTCGGTAAAATTTTGAAGAAATTGCTGAACCGTTTTCGCTTAGAATGTTTTATTCACCAATTTATCTTAAGTTTTGGTCTTAGTGTTAAATATAAGAATTGTAAAAAATATTTTTATTTAAATGATATTTAAAAATCATAATTTGATCCCAAGTCCAGATGCCCCAAAACCTTGTTGACCCTTTTAATTTAATACTTGAATTTGGCCTTAAAAGTTGCTAATTGTGCTTGAGTACCTTTTGTCGTAAGACCCAAGTTTGTATTTTGATTAATTTGAGTTAGTTGATTAGTATTTTTAAGTGAATATACGATGATTAGAACTCATGCTATCAAGTTTGAATTATATTTTGAGAATTGAACTTTGTGCCTCACAATTGTACTTATACTTAGTGAGTTGTACCATAAATTTTGCCATGCTATAGATAGTTGCACTTGAGATTTATATTATACATCATGGACATTATCACTTGCATCCTAACATATTGAAGTCCATCTGTGTAAATTATTGTTGGGATGGGCTATGTTAATTGTCCTTCTTGGTTCTAAGTTTAGGACGTCCCTAATTGTCATTTTTAAAAATATTTTCAAATGTATTACCCTTGTACACCCTTAGTGCGTCCCTGGTGTTTCAGATTTAGTTTATACACCCTGAGTGCGTCCCTGATATTTGAAACGGTTTATCTTGGATATTGTTGGGCACTATGGGTTCATCGCTAGCATTCTGTTTTTGATGGCTTAGACTTTGAGTTAACACTGGTGAAGACATCACGAATCTTAAGGTGGGACAAACCGCTTATTATATGATTGATTGATTGATTATTGAATTTTGCTAGTTTGGAGGATGACGTGGACTCCACGCCATTGCAATTGAGTAAAATAGCTGTGGCATTAAGCTCGGCGATGCATTTACAATTCGCAACGAGGCGCGATAATGGATTTGGTGATTAATGACCCGTAAAAGTCTACTCTAGTAATTTTTGATGTGAAATTCCTGTTATAATTTGGGTGTATGTTGGGTTGGGCATTTGCATTACATACTTGGCATCTCTTATGCATGTTTATTGACTTATCTGCTACCCTATTATAAATTTGTCTATCTTCTTGACTTTAAAATGTGCTTAAGTGTTACTTGGCATGTGTTATGATAAATTTTGTTCCGTGAGATTGGTTATAAGGTTTATAGTGTTTTCTATTAGGATTTGACTCATGGCATTCGTGTTACAGGTGACGAGGAGTACTTGGAGGAAGCCGTCTCAAAGGGAGAAGAAGAATTCGAAGAGCAGAGTGAGTTTCAGGAACATGTGGATCCCATTGATGCATTCTGAGGATTCAAGACCTCTATTTTTGTTCTTTATTCAACTTCTCTGCAACCTTTGTAATATTTGAAAACCTTTGGTGAAGCTATAATCATTATGTACTTTTGAACAGTTCAAACTCCTTTATGATATAATATTTATGATATGTAAATACGAATGAATGGCTAGAATATCTATTTATTTATATTTATGTATGTTCCGACGTGCCCGGAAGACAGAGCGTCACAACTATTGTTTGGAATAGTTTTTTTAAGGATTTTTATGTGGCTGGTATTTAATGATTTTTTTACGTTAGTTTAAATAATGATACATTTTAGATTTCTCTTATTACGAGAAATTAGAAATGTAAAAAAAATGACTAATTTGCTTTTTCAAAAATTTATATAAGATGAAAAAAACGTTAAAATGCTACTTTAAGACATGTTTAAGGCTTTTTTCATCTTTAGTAAAATTGTTTTTACGTTAATTCAAATAATGATACTTTTTAAACTTTTCTCGTTACGAAGAATCAGAAAAGTAAAAACAAATAACTATATTTTTTTTTAAAAAAATCTCATATATGACGAAAAACCCTTAAAAGGGATTTTTAAGATTTTTTTTTAAATCTTTAGTTAATTTTTTATGTTGGTTTAAATATGATACTTTTTAAACTTCTTTCATTACGAAAAATTTAAAAAAATGAAAATGAAAATAAAAATAAATTACTATTTTTTTTAAAAAAAAGGCTCTTATAAGACAAAAAAAGGCTTTAAAAAAGGTTTTTTAAACTTTTTTCATCTTTAGTGAATTATTTTTTCACATTAATTCAAATAATGATACTTTTCAATTTTTTTCGTTACGAGAAACAAAAAAAGCAAAAATGAACTAATTCTTTAAAAAAAACTCATATAAGACGAAAAAAAGTCTTAAAATCTGTTAGTCCTAAGTAACCCAAGAGGGCGGTAAATTGAGTTTTAAAACAATAAAAATAATTTTAAATTTTTTTTTGAAAATCTTTTAATTTCACAAAATAAATGTAACAGAGAATTAATCAATAGCAAAATTAAAGAGGTAAGAAAGAGAAAGTGGAACCAGACACCATGATTTATAGTGGT
Source organism: Heliamphora exappendiculata (assembly GCA_034768845.1). NCBI lineage: Eukaryota > Viridiplantae > Streptophyta > Magnoliopsida > Ericales > Sarraceniaceae > Heliamphora > Heliamphora exappendiculata. The sequence continues at coordinate 45,257 of JAOTRH010173718.1, read as the reverse complement.
TTGGTTTCTTTAAAACTTATGTTTACTCCTCAAAACTCCCTTTGAGAATTTGCATTAAAATCGAATACTTCACATCCGCATTCAAAAGTTTTTACAGTTTGAAGAGGGTTCTACAAACACTCAATGTTTTTCTAAACTCTCTTCAGCTCTCTTATTTATGAAGTTAGCTCACTCTTTTAAAAGGATTACATGCGTGACTCATTCTTTACAATAAATGAGAATGAATCAGATATTCACAAACAATTACTCCTTACAATGATTTGATAATAAATGATCAAGGAAGAAAGAGTATTTGACTAGATGAGTAAATGTAGCAGTAAATGCTTCTATGAATAATAATAACTTTTAATGCACTAAATAGAACAGCAATCTAGAAGTTTGAAATTTTGAAATTTACTTCTTATATAGACCACTGAAGTTATTGACCGTTGGTGGTTGGTGGTTGGTGGATGCAATTAATACTTCCAAAAATGTTACCAGTTGAACCAGCGCACCTTTGAAATTCGTCGCAGGTGTCGAAACAAATCTCTTCAGTATCGATATAAACTGGTCGTGGCCTTGGTTTTTGGACAAACGCGTTGACTCAATGCATCATTGGTGTGGATCTTATTTTTGCATTTTTCTCACCCATACTGTGGTGTTGACTCATGGTACATTTGGTGTCGACCCTTTTATTACTTTAGTTTTCCAGCTGGGACCTTGGTGTCGACTCATATCAGAGTTGCTGTCGACTCAAGACTTCATGGTCTACTCATGGTGTCGACTCATGCCTTTATTGGTGTCAACTCAGATGAAAGACTTTAGTTACTAGAAATTTGGTGTCGACAATTCTTTGCTTTGGTGTCGACTCAGCCAATCAACTTTAGCTATTGGAAGAATGGTGTCGATAATTCTTTGCTTTGGTGTTAACCCTGCCAGTTAAACTTGGCTACTAGAAAAATAGTGTCGACACTGATCTTCCTTGGTGTCGACCTAGGCAGTCTGACTTTGGCTATTGAAATTTCGGTGTCGACACTTGTCTTTTTTGGTGTCACCCAAACGGCTTATTTTCGGAGGGTGCCTTAGTGTCGACTCTTTTCTTTTGTGGTGCCGACACATTTGGGTCAGTGTCTGGGGGATGATTTGAAGACTTTGTGTCAACTCGTTGCTTCGTTGGTGTTGACCCACTTTGAGTTTTTCGGATGGTGTCTAGTTGTCAACACATGTTGTCTTTGATGTCGACACTAGAACCCGGAGCCCAAAGGATCACTTGGTGTCGACTGATGTGCATGTTGGTGTCGACACAAGTTGAATCCCGTCAAGGTGCTGAAGTGTCGACTCACGCGTGCATTGGTATTGACTCATTGTGCTCTTCCGGCCTTTGCTTGGCGTCGACACAAGTTATAATTGGTGTCGACTAAATAGATCGTTGGTGTCAACACATTTGAGTTTCTGAAACGTCTAAAGCAAACCTATTAACGTGTTGACTCTAAACTTTAATGGTGTCGACACACTTGAGTTTGTTAAGCGTGCTTTGCCTATATGTGTCGACCTAAAAGCCAATTGGTGCTGACACAAAATGTTCTGTTCAAGAATATTAAATGTCAATCCATTTAGCGCAATGTGTCAGCGCAAATGGCATAAGGTGTCGACTTATTTAGCATTGAGTGTCGACACTACATTTTTACAAAATAATTAAATATAATCTTTTTAAATCAATTAATTAGAAAATATAAATTAATAAAATTATCAAAATCTAATTAAAATGCCATTGGGCTAACAAAATCGACTTTAGTAAATTTCTTTGTACGTTAGTTCAAATAATAATACTTTTTAAAAGTTTATTTGTAGCTCTAGACAAAATGACATATATTTATAAATTTATTTTATAATAATGAATTAAGAATGTAAAAAATATCGGCCAAAAAATAAAAAAATTCAAAAAAGTCACAAAAATGCTACATGAAAAGCTATCCCAAAGAGTAACGAAGCCCTAAAAGGTATCGGACCAAATCCAACCGAACACTAGAAAATAAAAACGGTAAAATACTTTTTTACAAAAACATTTGACATGGCAAATATTTTTCTAAAAAATTATTTTATATTGAAACGGATGGAGCCATAATGCGGAGTCCGTAAAAAAGATTTCATACCTTAGTATAGAGTATGCAAGATTATATATATATATATTGTTGTTCTTAATTTTTAGAGAAAATGAGCGCTTATAAATGAATTTTTTGAAAAAAAAACCTTCTTTTTAAATACAATGGCACAATATTTTATCTTCATCATAATTGAGAAAATGAAAAAATTCTTGCAGGATACAAGAAATTATTATGTTATGAATAGTCATATTGACAAATATTGGTTACATCAACATTTTTGATATAGTTTAGGAAAAAATGAGAAATGTTTCAAATCTTAATTTTGTAAATTTTGAAGTAAGGTCGACTCTAGAAATAAGCCGGCAAGATGGCCCTCGACTCCGATTTTGTTGAAAAAATAAGGCCCTTCCAAAATAAAGCATTTTATACTAAGTTTGAATTTTTTTTTTATGCGAGTTCATATATTTTTTTATTAGTTTTAATAGTAATTCGTTTTATTAAAAGACATTTTAGTACCACGATCAAAATTATACAACTTTTATTAATGGATAGCCCAAATTAAATCTAATCATTTAAAAAAATTAGCAAAATAAATAAATTAATCAATTAAATATGCAAATTAGCTAAAAGTACTATATTATTACTTTTCAAATTCATGAATTGTTAGGAAAATATTTTGAATGAAATATGAGAAAAATAATTTTTAAGTGATATTTAATGAAGTTATTTCAAATTTTTTTAGTATTATATTTTTAGGTTATCTAGGTGTTCTTTGGTATTATAACACCTGTTATTTTTTCCGACTTTACAAATGTAAAATAGTCATTAATTTAGTTATAAAAAGGTCACTCACTCTCTCTCTCTTCTCTCTCTCTCTCTCTCTCTCTCTCTCTCTCTGAAAGTGAGATATCTAATAAGGTTACTGAGATTTTTTTAAAAACAAAAATAGAGTAGGGATGTGTAATGTTATAACTTGGAACAGTATATCAATTATAAAATTAAAAAAAAAATGACTTATTGGTTTCAATATTTTCACTTTTAAGTTAAAGAAAAATTAACTAAACTTGTTGAGTGTCTTACTTAAACTCTGACTTATAAAATTTATTGACAAAGTATAGAATATACTTATTGCCTTTTAAGCTCATAAGTCAATTTATAAATTTTTTTAGTAATTTCATATTTAATATTAATATTTACATTATTTGATAGATCTCAACTGATAAATGGTAATTAAACCGTATGAATCATTGAAAAATTGAGGGGATGCCGAAACAAATTTTGCCCATTGCCTTTTCTTTCTTTTTTTTTTTAATTTTTTTTAGTAAGCACACATGAATGCATGGACCAAAATGGCAAAGAACAAAAAGTGCCCAGCTTGTATAGTGCACAACCACCACACCAGTTTTTTTTTTCATGAATTCATATGCCTTTGTTTGTGTGTTTCCTTAAAATATTCCTTCCTAGGAGGAGCAATAGGTTATTGCTTTCAATTATTCCAATTATTCCTTTCATATGCTCACCCAAAAAGGACAATATTGGATAAGCAATTCTTCACAGATTTATTTTCTTAAACCAATCAAATCTTTAACTTTCCTCAATTTCTTTCTTTATTTAAGCAATCTATACAGAGTTGATTGATTTCTTTGGCAAAATCTTAAGTACAACACTTCACTATAAACTTGAAGTAGTCTGACGGTACAAGCATGCATTCTTCTCATCCTTTGTGGTAGCCGCCTCATGTTCTTCTTGGTCATCGTCAAGTCTGTACCTACTTTGAGTGGTATAGCTGCTTCCTTCATTCTTGAGGACCTTGAAAATAATGAGACCCATTTCAAGACACTTTTGTCATGGGTTTGTTTCAAAATAATGGACACAAATATGATTGAGCAAAGGCTACAGGTAACAAATGAAGCATTTTGAAAAGTTTTTTTTTTCGACTTGCTTCTATATCACTTTCCAATCTTCAAACCCATCAAAGCTCGCAAGGAATTCCATCGATCTCCAGTGCTCTGAGTCATAGAAGTCATCCGTGAACAAACCCTTTTATATTGCAATGCATAGACATCCTAACCAAAACTGTCCCATTTATTGATTAGCCGCTTTTTTTTTTGGAATAATTACACTTACCTTTCATAAAGTTTAAACTTATTACATCGACCTTCCCAGTTATATATCAAAGTACACTATCTTCCTTTCTGTTTTATTTTTGTATTTTATTTAAACCCTTATGTTAGTTGACTTAACGAAAATTGATTTTGTTATTAAATATTTTATATTTTTTCCCATTTTATTCTTACTTTTCATTTTCCTCCCACCCTACGAACAACAAATTCTTTCCATCCCATGAACAACAAACTGGACTATGTATATATATATATAATTTGTATTCCACGCAAAGGAAGATTTTTCCTTTGTTGATACAGAAAATTCGCCGTCAATGGCAGCACTTCCCTGTAAATGTGCTCTCCTCTTTCCATCTCTCTCTCTCTCTCTCTCTCTCCTCTACAACTTTTCATTCTCTAAACCTCCCATGGCGGCTCTCGCCCAACCCTCAAGTGTAAGTAAAATTTTATTAATTAAAAAATAAAAAAACTAAAACATCCTTCCAAAACATGATTTTTCACTTCGTTGCCTTTGCCTCCACCTCCTCCGTCGTCTCGGCTGCCTCCCTCCTCTGCTCCACCATGTCCGCCTCCTTCCCTTGCCTCAACTTCCCGCTTAACTTCTTCGACGACTCCACAACCACGCAAAACCCTCCACAACTGCACAAAACAAGCAATTGATCACAAATTTATCTGATTCACCCGAGCCTATTTATGAGACTCAGTTCTTGCCAAGGAAATTCAAAGTTACAGTTACTTTGCCAACAGATAACTCAGTGGGCAAATGGGCAAATCCATGAAATCAATTCAGGGCAATATCAATTAATTCTACGTTCGGCTATTCCCAAATTCCTTTTTTTCTCTCAAACACCAATATATATATAATGGCCCATATGTGGGAAATTAATAGAATAGGAAGCAGACCTTTCTCTCTCTGCAACTGGAATTTCAAATACATACCTGGGTTGATGGTGAAGAAAGCTTAATTGGGAAAGCTCATGAAAGGAATAAGCAGATTGGGGGGAGGCGGGGAACGGCGAGGTTGAGGGAGAGTAAGAGGGCGGCGGAGAAGGCAAATGTAGAGAGGAAATCGAGTAGAAATGAGCGGCTCGGATGGGAAACCAGAAAGCAGAAGAAGGGGAGGGTGAAGATGAAGATATGGCGGAGGTGGATGCAGAGGCGATGGAGGTTGTGGAGGCGGAAGAGGAGGCGGAAGGCAACGGATTTTGTCATCAAAACCAGGAAGCAGAAGAAGGGGAAGGAGAAGAGGAGGATGCGGCAGAGGTGGATGCGGAGGCGACGGAGGTTGTGGAGGCAGTAGAGGAGGCGGAAGGCGACGAATTTCGTCGTCGAAACCAGGAAGCAGAAGAAGGGGAGGGAGAAGAGGAGGATGTGGCGGAGGTGGATGCGGAGGCAACGGAGGTTGTGGAGGAGGTAGATGAGGCGGAAGGTGGCGGATTTCATCGTCGAGGGGTTCAGAAGCTTAAATTGGTGGTAGTTTTTCAATGGCGGTGGTGTTGTTCAGAGGACCTCCAAGTATATATATATATATATATATATATATATATATATAATTGTTACTGAAAGCTAATTTGAGTTATGATTTTGGGAGAAATAAAAGTATATTTAATTGTTAATAGATTTTTTAGGTTAGATTTTTAATGTGAAAAAGAATAAATGTGAAGGCAAATGGCTGATTTTTTAGGGTTGGTTTTAGGGCCAAGGGAGAAGAAGAAGAAAGGATGTGAAGGTAAGGGTAAAAAGATAAAAATTTATTTTTCGTTAACGACGTCTGTTTGATAAGTATGATATGGGAGGGCAGTGTAATTTCAGAGATTACATTGAAAATTCCTGTAATAAGCTTAAATTTCATGAGATGTAAGTGTAATTATTCTTTTTTTTTATTCTTGTGATTGCCTAGCAGGTAAATTCAAGTATTGTGAAATGTTAATTTATTTTTAAAAACAGATGATTCCATCATCAAAGAACAAGGTAAATCCCTATTTGTTTAATGCCATTTTCTATCTTGCGTCCTTTTTTTTGGTTCTCTTCTTTTCAAGGATCTCAAAGCACCTCTTAAAAAAAACACAATGTAAGGGTCTCTCCACTTCTGTGCATGCCGTGAAAGTTTGGGTTCCGTCTCATCTTCAACATCGGCTTATAAAATAACATGAGCATCCCAACCTACGACTAATCGGCACTGACTTAAAAAAAATAAAATAAGTGGGTCTCGTGTCGCGACTCACCATCGACATCGACTCTGAAAATGACACGAGCTTCTCGCTGCTTCGTCTTCCACAATTACTTAAAAAACAATGACTTTAAAAATAAAGTGGGCATCGCGTCGCGACTCGCTATCGGCACCGACTCAGAAAACAACATGAGCTTCTTACCGCCTTGTCTTCAGCATTGACTTAAAAAAAACGTGAGCATCGCATCGCGGCTTGCCATCAGAACCGACTTAAAACACGACATGAGTTTCTTGTCGAACTTCGCCATTGGCACCATCTGAGGAAACAACATGAGCCTCTCACCACATTATCATCGGTAATGACAAAAAGTTGACTTCTAAATTAGCTTCTTTAAGCATGTTTGGCATTCTATTTCTAACTAACAAAGTCTTTTTTTTAGGAACCAAAGAGCAGCATGCAACCGATTTAGATACTCCGTGTAGATCTCAACACTTCTCTGCATATCGTCACTGGTGAAGCGTCGTTGCCACATCTCTTCATTTGGTCAACATGGAAGCGATAAGAAGACTGCTGCACTTTCGTGCATATCGATTTTTTTTGTTGACAAAAACTTGATATTGCATCTAGTCATCGAACAAGGCTTGAAGCAATGAGACGACCACTACACTTTTGTCTATGCTGTCTTTGGTGGAAACTTGACACAATATCTCATCATCGATCATGGTGAAACATGTCTCCACATTTCGCTGCCTTGGACTTATTGCTTTTATAGCTGTGATTTTTTTTTGAATCGACTGGACTTGGAATAAATCTCAAGTTGCCTACATACCTTTTAAAAGGATCAAGTCAAAACGTAGTTCAAAAAGATAGTTTATTTCTAAATAGCCTAGACTCGTGTCAATAAGTTTTTTATTTTTATTTCTTTTTGAAAGACAGTTTAGACTCGCGTCAAGGTGTGTTTTTTTTTTTGAAAGACTGTTTAGGATCGTGTCAAAGAGGGGTTTTTTTTTTTGAAAGACAGTTTAAACTCGTGTCGAGGAGTTTTTCTTTTGAAAGATAGTTTAGGCTCGTGTCGAGGACTGCTTTCTTTTTCTTTTTCTTTTTTTTTTTGTAAAAAAAGACAGTTTAAACTCGTGTCAATGAGTTTTTTTTAAAAGACAATTTAGACTCGTGTCAAGGAGTGTTGGGTTTTGGATTTCTTCTGCAACTGCAGTTGTTTGGTGAGAATAGTTTCCTTGTCATTCTTAGCATTTGGAGTCTTCTAGTTGGAGCTTTGAATTATTTTGGATTCGAGCGATTCAAACTGGATGATTTTTCTTCTTGCCCCCAGTGTTGGAGTCGAGTTCACACAATTAGCAACTTCAGCAAATGCAGCTATATGGTTGGACTCCACGACTCCGTCAAATTCCATTATGATCTTTCCTTTTTTTTCAAGGTCCACTAGCAATTCTTTTAGAATGAAACACTTTTCAGTGGAGTAACTGACAATCCAATGGTAGTGATAATATTTCGAATCATTAACTTGACCCATCTCCTCTGGCCGTTTGCTTGGAGGAAGTTGAATGACCTTCTTTTCAAGCAAGTCTTTCAACATGTTTGGTACATCAGTGTCGGGAAATGGATACTTGTTTTCCTGTAGTTCCTTAAGAGTTGGGTATTTTTTTCTTCTATTAGTTATTTTTGAACTCTTTTTCCTTGTTCTTTTTGAATACTTTACTGTTAGGATCAAGCGCTTATCATCTCACCAAAATTCACAGGTATTGGTGAAGGTGCAACTTTATTTTTTTAAAATGTACAGCATCAAGTGCCACAAGTTGACTGTAACACGACGCAAACTCGAACCTCCGTCACGGTAGGATGCTGACCCAAACCCAGGCCAACAATCCCCCCTAGCCCTTGCCGCACTACCTGCAAGACACAGGGCCTTCCACGATGAGAAATCGAACTTGAGACCACCTGCTCTGATACTAATTGTTTGGATCAAGCGCTTACCATCTCACCAAAATCCGCAGGTAGTAGTGAAGGCGCAACTTTATTTTCTTAAAATGTATAGTGCCAAGCGCCACAAGTCGACTGTGACTTGGCCCAAACCCAGACCTCCGTCACGATAGGATGCTAGCCTAAATCTAGGCAACATTTACTTGGAGCCATAGTGATTACCAATGACTCCTGGATGAATTTTCCATATGAAATGTCACTTTTCTTTTTATCTTTTTGGTGTTCAAGTATAAGTTGGTTCTTTCCACCGTGATTGGCTATACTGATTTTCATATCATGAGCACGGGTAGCTAATTCTTTAAACGACTGGGGTCGAATTTCTTGAAGAATGTAGAAGAGTCCCTAATGCATGCCTTGCATACACACCTCAACTGCAGAAGTCTCGGAGAGGTTATCTTTGCAATTTAAGCTCAAAGAGTGCTAACGATTAATGTAATCAAGCACATGCTCGTCCTTCCACTGCTTAGTGTTAGTTAATTCCACCATACTCATAGTTTGACGAGTATTGTAGAAGTAGTTTAAGAATTCTTGTTTCTTTTGCTCCCAACCGTCGATGGATTCAGGCTCTAATTCGGTGTACCAATCAAAGGCATTTCCTTTAAGGGATTGAACGAATTACTTGACAAGGAGATCCCCATCTATCCTAGCATTGCTCTACATTTCAACGAAGTGTGCAACATGTTGCCTTAGGTTTTCGTTTCCATCGAATTATAGGAATTTTGAAGGTTGATAGTCGATAGGCATGCTGAGGCTATCAATTCTTTTGGTGTATGGTTTTAAGTACATTTGACTACTTCGTGGAGCGTTGCCATATTGAGCTTTAATCACATTTGTTATCGTATCTTAGAGTTTTTGGATAGAAAACGAAGCAATAGAAGTTGGTTGAATACTTTGAGCCACTACTTTTTCCATTGTAGGTGCATAGTTGATCTCACCACCAATCACTTGCTTTGATGTTGTAGCGTGACTTGTGTTTACCACTGTTGTGACTTTTGGAGTGAAATCAGGAGGATGTAGATTTTCTTGGCTTGTTTCTTTAACATTTTGTGCTTCGAGTTTGTTTATGAGTGTGGCAATTTGAAGATCATTCTTTTCAACAGTCTTAGTGAGCTTTTCGATAGAACGAGCCATCATTGTTAGTTATTCCTTTAGTGAAATAGTGCTAGCAGTCATTACTTGCATCGACATAAAATAAGTGTCAGAATGACTTCGCGAGATTGACTTCCCTAGATTAGTAGGAGATGACCCTGAGCATGATCCAGTGCCTAACTTTGCATAAGAGGTTGAGTGAGATGGAGGAAAACATACAGGAAAAGTGTCTTCAGAGGTTGAATGAACCTTTTCAAGACTTTTTCTTATTTTGGTCTTTACCCCCAGCGAAACAAGAATGGTGGTATTCCGTGTTTTGTTATGCACTGTCCCTTTTGCGTTTTTTGTTGGACCTCAATTTGCAACGACAACGGTTGCCTTAGTCTTGTTACGAGTTACAGGGCTTGTAGAAGTGCTCATATTGCTTGATGCAATGGTGACACTCTTGTTAGTTTGTTTGTTGACTTGAGCAATTTGAATATTCTTAGAAGCCATTTTCAACGATGAAAGTTTGGAACATAATGTAGGAAAAAGAGATGAGAGGCAGAGAGGTCCCACTAGGCGTGTCAAATTTGTAACAAGAAAATTTTGAGTCTGCAATAAAGAACACAAAAAAATATGCACAAAATAATATTTAATTGATTTTAAAATGAATGAGTACAATCTTCTGTGATTTAACACTGCAAATAATGGTGAACCTCTAATTCGATCTCCAAACTAGTTGTAATTCGATGGCTAAAATAGTTTATCGTAGAATTGAATCGTTTATTGAACTTTTTCCAATTCTTCAAGTAAAGAAGATAGCGAAAAGAGTCTGCCAATGGCTTTGAATAGCTTGATCTCGAGCAAACTTAAATTTATCTCCTCAAAACGAAAAGAAGATAAGCGCGATCTTCGTGAAATTTGGTCCGTAGAGCGTGCTTAATTTGAGAACTCGTAAACGAATCGGCATGTAATTATAGAGCTTGATGAATTTTCACGAATCAAGACTTCGAGAAGAGAATGATAACTTTGAAGAATTATTGAAAATTCTCTTTGGCCAAAGATCCTTTCTCCATTAGCAAAAACCTCTATTTATAAGCTCAAGAAGGGGTGCAAACTTTGGCAATTTCTTCAATTTTGAATTTCAATTGGTTTGAATTTTAGAATAAGGAAATTCATTCTTGTACCATAGAAGTGAATTCAAATTTGAAATTTAATTTATCTCTCACTTTTTTTTTTGAGATTTTTGACATGTCTTATTATGAAACCTACACTTTTGTAGACTTTTGAGTATTTTAACTATAATCAATTACAAGAATTTATTAATCATAATTAATTAAATATTAATTAAACCGTATTAAGATTTAGTGTCTACAACTGCAGTTTTCTATTCTTTTTTGAATTGTTTCGATAAGAAATGAATTGAAAATTTAAAAAAACTTGATCGGAAAATTTTTTAAAAAAAAACTTAAAAGACTAATACAAGTAACATAAAATTTGGCAATTAGCTTGTTTTGCTTATTTTTTTTTATCTTTTTGAACTTTTGTTATACTTCAATAAAAAAAATGTATATTTTTATTTCGTTTAGATAAAAAGAATTGAAAAGTATATTAGTTTGATAAAATAATAATTTTTTATTAAAAATAAAAATAAATCAAATAAAATATAACAAATAAATAATAATTAAGACGGGACTATAACAGAAAAAATGCATCTACCGGCCAAGGTGATCCGAAAGCAAAATATGTGGCATACTATCCATACTATATGTTCTCGGCAACCAAACAGAACGATGAGTAAAAGTTGAGTAAGAATTACTCATTTCGACTGCCGACGACGAAGCCGAGGTCGGGGCAGAGGTTGGAGAGAGCAATGGCGGTGGAACCTCCTACCCTGCCAGTTCCTCCCACTATCAAAACCCTAGAATTTCGAACCTCTTCTGGAAGATGAAGTCTGTTTTCTCTCTCTTTCCCGCAGGCCAAACACATACTTTTGTTGAACTTCAACTGTGCACAAGCTCGCGTCATCTCTCTCTCTCTCTCTCTCTCTCTCTCATAATTGTTTCATTCACAGGGTCTACTATATGCAATCGTTAATTATATTCATTTAATGATGAGCTGGAATTATCTGGAATCTGATGATCGGTGGGAAAGGGCAGTGAGGGTTTGCTAAGGTTGCTAATTTTAGTATTTTTTGTTTATTTTTATATTTTTTTAATATTATAAGGTACTATTTGGAATAGCTTTTTTTTTTTTAGCCTTTTTACGTTGTTTTTGAACTTTAACTTGTTTTTCTAAATTTTTTATTTTTAAAAGTACAACGATTTTAGCTAAAATTTAAAAAAAATTATTAAATTAAAAAAACATTAAAAAGCTTTAAAGTAATGTTTTTCGTCTTATATGAGTTTTTTAATTTTTTGGTCATTTTTAATTTTTTTTTAATTTTTTTGCAATGATATAAATTTAAAAAGTATTACCGTTTGAACTAACGTAAATTTTTTTTATACTAAAAACGAAAAGTATCCATATAAAAAAACTATCTCGCACGATGCCGAAATCTTTTTTACTTTTACGAATCGTTTTGATGAAATTAATTAGAAAAATAAAAAATTTTAAGTTCACTTAAAAAAATTATTAAAAACAAAAAGTATCCATATAAAAAAGCTATCTCGCAGGATGCCGAAATCTTTTTTACTTTTACGAATCGTCTTGACGAAATAAACTAGAAAAGTAAAAAGTTTTAAATTCACTTTAAAAAATAAATAACATAAAATTTAACTTATTGTCCTACTTTGATCTCTTTTTTATTCTTTCTTAACTCTTTTAAAATTTTGATTAAAAAAGTATTTTTTTAGCTCATCTAGGTGAGAGGGGTCAAAATTATAATAATTTAAAAAAGTAATTAAAAAAATACACTAAAGACAAAAAATAAACTAAATAAAATAAATAAATAAGCAACTATCCAAAATGGGACCACCAAATTCACACAATATTTTGAAACAATTTTGCTTAGCATACTCCTCCAATGCAGAAAACTATTTATAAGCGAAGTATTAATATTTACTAGCAGATGGCACTTGCATGTATGTATAAATATAAAATAGTTATAATTTTAAAATTAAGTATGTAGGTGATTAGAATCAAATACATTAATCGTGATATCGATCAATCTGGATAGATTAACAATCCGAGCAATTAGAGTGAGTGACTCAGCTTTATAGTCCGTGGAGGGAATATATGTTGATCTTATAAACCTATTTCGAGATGTGATGAGAGAAAAGGTCGCCAAATGATTTAGATAGAGATTAGTTATTTCATCCGACCTACTCGGGTGATAACCCAAGCTACCCATTTTTCTAGTAACACGAATATAAGCCCAGGTTTAAATATTCAAATTGTCGACTCCTCGACTAAAACAAGCAATAAGTGGTTAGTCCCAAGGACTCGACTCACTCGAGTGGCTCAAGTAACTCGAGTAAGCTCAAGTAGGCTAAAGTTTACTCAATAACAAGATAAACTGATGACTCTGCATAGCTCAGATTATAGGAAGAAGGTATATTAGACCTATGTGAGTCGATGAAGATCCGAGCTACTAGCGCCCCTAGTAGCTCAGTTAGCTAATGACGCTACCTTAGCCATTAGAGGATTGAAAGGAAGACATATTGCTATGAAATTATTCAAGAGACCACTCGGGCTCTTGGAACTCGAGTCACTAAGACCCCCAGTAACTCAAGCAAACACTATTATTATTCAACGCACAAGGGCATAAGAGGACCCAAACTTGATCAATTCGAGTTATTGGGAATTCGAGCTATAGGGAATTTCAGTAGCTCGACTACAATATTCCTACTCCACAGTTGACTTCTATCTTTCCTGTGAAGGCAATTCCATAGCACAGACTATGAAGCGTAAATCTAACTACGAGTGAAGACTTTACCATAGTACAGGTTATGAAGCATAGCACAAACTATGGTAGTAACCCTGACTACTTGATAATATAGCCATGGCATAGACCATGAAAACAACACAGACTGTGAGTACATAATTATATGACCATGACACAGACAATGAAAATAGCACATACAGTTAGTGTAACTCTGACTACTTGATTATGATGACATAGCACAAACTATGTGGCTCAGCTCTGACAGAATAGCCAAAATATAGCATAAACTATATGATCATGGAATCCTATGAAAATAAAAAAGAATGTCCCAAAGACAATGATGACAATAGCAATACAATTTTGCACGGAACGTTGGGAGACAAGTGGCTTGGTGGCTAAAGAAAGAATTTATTAGTCGGTAAGACTCATCCACTCGAGTCACTCGAGTGACCCTCGAGTTACTCAACCCGATTGGGTTGGGTATTTGACCTGAGTTAGGTCAGGTGTCAATTGGACACCTGTCGGCTGAACTAGTTGAGTTGGAGTAGAACGCTAATTCTTATTTCTCAAAAAAATGATCAGTCTTTGGATAGGATCTCTTGATTCCCCGAGATTACCTTTCATGATTTGATTACATCTCTTAAGAGTCCCGTTCTAATCTTATTAGTTTTATCAAAGGGTTATAAATAGGAGGGATGATCGTGCTTTTAGGGCATTCTGATTCACACTATTTGGTACCATAAGTATTCATACTACTAATACTCCAAACTTGATTAACCTTCTCCTTTACCCAACCATCTCTCCCTTTATTCTGTGTTTCTGATTAATTTACAAATTTCGTCTCTCCAGTATTTATTAATAATTTTCTTTCAAAAGAACCTTACATTATTTAGTGATTCCACTGGGAGGTAAATTTGTTAATGGTTAGTACTCAGAGCGAATTACATACAATCCCTAAACCAGCCATGTTAAAAGGTCATTCCAACTGCAACGAGCGTAATGTCAATCTTGGCATGGAATAGCAGGAAAATTCCAATCACACCTGCGATGACCTATTCTTAGACACACTACAGGCCATTTAGGACGGCCAGACTAGTATTCTGAATGTGATCGCGGGGCTAACTAATTCGATCTTGGCGGCTATAACAAACGCCATCTAGATAAAACCCCAGGTTGAGAGACAACCACTCGAGAAGGCTCCGGCCAATCCGCAAGTGACCCCCATGGGCAGTAGTAACTAGTAAAACAATATTGGCCCTAAGCACAGGCAACTTTGATCACAATGCAAGGGTTTGTTAACCTGGATCCAGTCCTATCGAAAACACATGCTTAGTTTGCTACGATTGCAAATGTTCAAGTAATGTTCCAACAAGAGAGAACAAAGAGACAGTTGCCATCATTGTCGGATCTGGACATTAAGTCTCTTTATCTGCTGTATCTGTTAAGAGTACCTTACCCTAGGGGTTACGTAGCCCCGAAGTTCATAAGGCTCGATAGAAGGAAGGGGAACGCAAGGGACCACGTTGTGAGGTATGTGGAGACACTAGGAGCTTACAAAGGAGACCATACGCTGTGCCTACAAGAGTTCTCAAAGTCTTTAATAGATAGAGCTTGCAGCTGGTATGTCAACCTCGCACTAGGCTCAATTATCACCTGGGAAGACATGGTTAACAAGTTTCAAACAAAGTTCTTCCAAGTACATGAGAAAGTGACGACGCTCACTTTAGTTAGAGAGACGCAGAATTTGGGAGATGACTTGCTCGAGTATGTCAAGAGGTTTTAGGACTTGGCTGTTGAATGTCATGATCCGATTAGTGAAATCTCGTATATATGTGCATTCAAGGGATCTTGCGAGAATATAGGGCACATTTAATCAACCTCACCCTACCTATGTTTTCGGTTCTGACTGAGACAACCCGTAGTCTTTACAATAAAATTAAGCCACCCACAAAGTTGATCTCTTTCCGCAATGATAGGGCCCAAGAAGGACAGGGATGAGCCAAATTACTGTGTCTATCACCGGACTACATCGCACTCGACAGAGAGATGCTTCACATTTTGGGGAATCTTCAAGAGAAAGGTAGCTGAAAAGCAACTGAGATTCAAAGATGAGGAAGACAATGATATTAGAAAAAGGCTATACCCCGTGCATGAGAGGGATGTCAACACAACCATATGTGACGATGAGATTCACGAAGTTCAAGATTATAGGGGTGCACAAGACCCAATCGAGACGTTACAAGAGTCGTTAAGATTCAAGTGATTCTGTGATCAACTCGGATATACAGCAAAGCTACGAAGGGAAGCAATGAGGGCCATTATGAGAATAGCAGAAGGAAATGACTCGAGCTGTACAGTCCCAAAAGGGACACTTCGAAAAGTAGCGATAAACTCCTCGAATGCAATAGTATTCACTGAGTGTGCATTTAGGGGATCCTACGAGAATATAGGGCGCATTTAATAAACCTCAACCTACCTACGTTTTTTGCTCTAATTGAGGTAGCCCATAATCTTTACAATACAATCAACCCACCCACAAAGCTGATCTCCTTTTGTAGTGATAGGGCCTAAGCCTCGTCAGCTTTCACCGATCCTAAGCATGGCAGAGGAAAGGGGGATGATAGAAACAAAAGGTGGCGAGATAATGACCACCCACCGTACCTGTGCAACATCGAGATGGTAAAGAAGCTAGTGAAATAGTGGGTAGCTAACAAAGAATTGACACTATCGCCAGTAAAAAATCTTCCACTCGAGAACGATAGGAAATGGTCAAATTGCTGTGTCTATCACTGGACTACATCGCACTCCACAGGGAGGTGCTTCACATTCCGGGGAATCTTCAAAAGAAAGGTAGCTAAAAAGCAGCTGAGATTCACGGACGAGGAAGACAATAATGTTAGAAAAAGGCTTCCCTGAGCATGATAGGGAGGTCAACACAACCACATGTGACGATGAGATTCACAGTTAAAGATTGCAAGGGTGCACATGTGAGACCCGGTTCCATTTTTTTTTGTTATAAATATATTCGACGTGTTCTTTTTCGTATATGTATATCTTTGATGCATTCGTTTATGCTTTGGTGTTATAGAACGGCATGCTATTTGTGTTTTCACTATTAAATGTATGATAGGTTGTTTCTGTCCTTAATGTTTTGAGTTGGTTTTGAAGTTTTTCTAGACCCTGGTGTACTGTCCGTGTGTTAATAGTAGCCATTCAGTTGACTGAGGGGGTGAATCCAGTCGACTGGATGTTCTGGGTTGGGGTTTAGTAGACTGAGTTTGAGGTTCAGTCAACTAAACCGTGGCGGTGGAAAATTTTTGGATTTTTAGTAGATTTTTAGTCAACTGACTTGGTGGGTTTAGTTGACTGAGTTCCTGTTCGGGGCTAAGTCTATAAATATCAACCTTTGGGAGATATTTTCAAAAACCCAACTTCCTTTGTAAGTTTTCTTTTTCTCCACCTTCTCTCTAGGCTTTGAGAGCCCAGGGCTTGGTTTTTGACGACCAGTTAGTGGATTCTTACTATCCACGTTGTAGGCTTCGCGTCCATCGTGACAGATTTTCATTCCGATGATGTTCAATTTTCAAGGCTTCGAGTTTCGACTCTCTGAGATAGGATCCTAGACTATGTTGTTTTTAAATGATGCTACATGCAGTTATATGCCTTTCTACATGTTGAAAATGTTATAGATGTTGTATTTTATATTTAAACCATGTTTGTTCGGATAAAAAGTATATTTTGCCCTTTTTCTTGATTTATTACATGATATGGACTTGTAGATATTCATGAATTTCAAAAAGGTGATTTTGAAAACGGAAGATTTGTGAACAATCTTGAAAATCGTGTTTTTGCGGGTTGGAGTTAACCCTCGGGGTTGAATCTTAGAGTTTTTAAACGTTTTGATAGACGGTGGAAACATGTTTTAAATGTTGTTTGATCTCTATGATTGATGGATAATATGGCGGATGGCCATTGGATCTTTTTATACATGTTTGATATATAATTGGTTATTAAAGGTTTTTGTAGTTGAGCTATGTACTGATTTTTAAATGATTCGTTAGATGTGCCGTGACGATGTTTGGATTTGGTGCTTCTTCCCTCGATTTTAATCCATAAAGGGCATGGTGGGTGCTTCTTCCCTCGGTTTTAGTCCGTAAAGAGATGGTTGCCCTCGTGTGTAGCTGCGTTGTTGTGATTCCATATATAACTTGTCATTACATAGCAGGCCTTAAATGGTTCAGGACTAGGGTAATGGGCAGGAGTCTATAGTAGTTGCATTTGTCCCTATGCGTGATAGAGTCGGTATATAGGAATCATTATATTTTCTCGGCTGTGTGTTCTGAATGAAAATTCACATTTTGATTATTATTTCTTCTTAACTGTGAAACGTTATCCGCATTGTTGAAATGCTTGGTTTTGAGGATGAAAAACCGTTTGAGACTTATAGGAGTCTGATGAAAAACTTAGGGTTTTATGAAGTAAAACCGTTTTAGGGCTCATGTGGTTAAGTCATCTTTATGCTATGTGCTTACATATCCTGTTTTACTACATTATAATCTGTTTCTATTGGGCTTCGGCTCATGTTGTAGGATTTGTAAAACCTTTTTCAAATGTTGATGATCATAGGGAATTGATCTAGAGGTATCTATGGTGGCAGAAGAGTACTATTTAGTTTTTCTTGGTTATAAGATAATGTATTTTTACATGTGTTGCCTATTTCTAAAGGCGTGTTTGTAAGCCTTAAGGCGCTACATTATGCATGTACGAAATCGTATGTATGTTAATCTGATAGATGAACCTTAGGCACCCTTTTTATTCCAAAAATTGTATTTTGGTTGTTGGTTTTCCCAAATGAAAAATCTTATTTTCATAAATGGTCGTTTGCTGGTTTCTTTTCATGTGACCCTAGTATTTGGGGTGTGACAGCACAAGACCCAACGAGACATTACAGGAGTTGTCAAGATTCAGGTGGTTTTATGGTCAACTTGAATTTGTAGCAAAGCTATAAAGGGAAGCAACATAGGCCATTATGAGAATAGCATAAGGAAACGACTCAAGCTGTATGGCCCCAGAAGGGACACTCCGAAAGGTAGCGACAAACTCCTCGAATGCAACAGTATTCACTGATTGCGACAGAAGGTATCTTTTCCCTCATAATTGACCACTATACATTACTAGCACCATAAACAGGGTATTATTTAGATGAATAATTCTGAATAGTGGAGCCTTAACTAATATTATGCCCAGGAAAACGTTTGAGAGAACAGGGATTTCGAAAGATAAGATAGTTAACCAGCCTATAACAATGACTGGATTCGGCAAGGAGAGAAAGAAAACTCAGGGATATATCACTGTGAATTTGGAGTTACAGGGAATTTATATGCCTGTCAAGTTCCACATCATAGATGCAGATACAAGTCATCATGTGATCTTGGAGAGGTCTTGGATGCACAGGTATGGGGTTGTACCTTTCAATTACTACCAGTGGGTGAATTGTCACTGGCAGGGGAAGGAGGTCACCATTGGAGCTACTAAAAAGTTGTTTCACTATGGGGATAGCTCGAACAAAGGGAAGATAGTGACAGGATCAACCAATGGGAGTAAGGACTCGGTGCAAGAACCACCTATAAAACTCGTGAAGGTCAGAGAAGGGGGAAATATGATTTACTACTTGTGAAGGTGCGCAGGGTTGGTTGCCACTTCCCAGGCAACAAACCCTCACACCGTTGAGGTAATCCTACCACAATCGGCACCTGATTGAATATAGGATGGCCCTCGACCTCAGCAGGAACCACTATAAGAAATTGTTTTGAGCATAGATAAGCAGTCGCCCAGACAAGTATATGTGAGTAAGACGTTGTCGGAAGAGTTCAAACATCATCTAATTCAGCTGTTAAGGCAGTACGCTGACGTATTCATATGGAATTATGAGGAGATGCCGAGACTCGATGAATCGTTAGTAACCCACCATCTAGATGTGTTTCCAAACTCTCTACTAGTGAAGCAAGCAGCTCGAAAATATAATCCCGTGATAAAGGGAAAGATCAAAGCAGAGATTGAGAAGCTACAAAGGGCTAAATTCATACAGCCTATACAGTACCCATCTTGGCTAGCTAATATAGTGCCAGTAAAGAAGAAGAATGGGCAGATCAAAATATGTCTTGACTTTAGAGATTTGAATAAGGCAAATCCAAATGCTGAATTTCTCCACCCACACATTGATACATCAGTAGATGTCACATCGAGTCATGAAATGTTCTCCTTCATAGATGGGTTCAGCGGCTACAATCAAATCAGAATGATACTAGGCGACGCAGAGAAGACAGCATTTCGCACACTAGTAGGGAACTTCTACTATACTGTCATGCCATTCGGACTAAAGAACGCTGGCATAACATATCAGCGGGCTATGGTGGTAATATTCCATGATATATTGCACCAGATAGTCGAGGGTTATGTTGATGACCGGTAGTAAAATCAAAGAAGCGGCAAGATCACCTGACTGATTTAGAGGTAGTATTCAAGCGGTGCAGAAAGTTTAAGATGAGGATGAACTTGCTGAAGTGCGCATTCGAGGTAACAGCAGGAAATTTTTTGGGATTTTTGATTCATCGACATGCAATAGAGGCAGATAGCGAGAAGGTAAAGTCCATAGTGGAGATGCCTCCTCCCTGGTTTCAAAAATCATTAAAGGGATTTATGGTGAAGATATCTTACCTACGTCGTTTCATCCCGGCACTAGCAGAGATAATGTTCCCCTTTTTCGACCTACTCAAAGGAAACACAAGATTCGAATGGACAGAAGAACACCAACAGGCTTTCGACAGAGTTAAAGAAGCACTGACTTCCCCTCAAACCATGATCGCACTACTGCCTGGAAGGCCACTCATCCTATGTCTCACATCTACAGCGAGGTCCATCGGAGCGCTGCTAGCGCAAGAAATCAAAGGAGTCGAGCACCAGTGTACTACATCAGTAGAAAGACAAGGCAACCAGAGGAAAGGTACACCCCATTCGAGAGACACTACCTAGCATTGATATTCACAGCACAAAAGTTGAGGCATTATTTCTTGGTTCACTGAATTAAAGTGGGGACTAAATGTGATTTGATCAGATTCGTACTTAGTAAGCCAGCACTGACCAGATGAGAAGCAAGGTGGATGTTGGCTCTAGTCAAATTTGATATTGTGTGTACGGTACCCAGGGCGATTAAGTGTTAAACACTAGTTGAATTACTCGCACAATTCCCCGAGCATGTCACCGAGCCAGTCGACGAGGAGCTACCGGGAGAAGTATACACAATTGTGTTCATAGAGAGGTTGAATGAATGGTGGATCCTACAGTTTAACGACGCTGCGACAGAAGGCACAGGTGGAGAAGGAGCAGTTCTAACACACAAAGAGTTAAGAAGATAGATTGACTTGGCCTACAAACTGCAATTCGGATGCTCAAACAACGAGGCAGAATACGAGGCTCTTATTATGGGATTGTTAACTACAAAACGAATGGGAGTCAAACGATTGAAGATATTGGAAGATTCAAGCCTAGTGGTGAAGTAGTCGATAGGAGAGTTCAAACTAAAGGAGCCCGCTATGGAAACATACAGGATAATCGTACAGAAGCAACTCAAGAAATTCGAGGAAGTTAGATTCGAACATGTGCCTAGATCAGGCAATCGATTGCTCAATGCACTAGCTACTTTGGGGGAAAAGCTAGAATTCTTTGATGACTCGACGACCATTATAGTGAGGAGAAAAAGTGAATCAGTCACGTTCCTTAGATTGTACCGAAACCAACCTAGAGAGGACCGGCGGTCTCTAATTGTCAATTATCTACATACTGGCCAAGGTACCTTACCTATAGTAAAGCTGGCCCGGTTCACGCTAATTGAAGAAGAACTTTATCACCGTACATTAGGAGGATTACTAGCCATGTGTATAGATAAGAAGAAAGAAAGATGGAAGTTACACCAGATTCACGAGCAGACGTGTAAGGAAACTGATGTTAGCCTCTACAAGATAATTCAGAGGCAAGAATACTATTGGCCCGAGATGTTAAAGGATGCTGCTCGGCTACAGGGAGAATGTGTACACTGTTAGACAGCAACTATTCGAGATGAATGCTCTTTTAATGAGGTCGCAACCGATTGAAGGATCTCGTATTTAGAATACTTGTGAGAGAAGGCACTTCCACTAGACCTAGTGAAAGTAGCTCAAATTAAGAAACACTCGGCATGATTCTTCATTGAGCAGGACCAACTATGTCGAAGAAGTGTGGAAGGGGATCCACTGCGATGCGTAGCATATGAGGAAGTAGATAAGCTGTTAAGAGTTGCCCATCAAGGAGAACATCAAAGAGGAACTCGACTATACGAGTAACTATTACACTTAGGGTACTGCTGGCCTACAATGGGGAAAGATGCAAAAAAATATACCCAAAAGTGCCAAGCCTTCCAGAAACATGGAGATGTGATACATGCTTCAGCAGTCGATCTATAAAGCCTAAGAACTCCTTGGCCCTTTCACACGTGGACTATGGACCTCATTGGGTTAATACACCCTCAGGTTAGTGGGCATCAATGGATATTGGTGGCCACAAAGGCGTTTAATAAGTGGGTTGAAGCAATACCAATGAAGAGAGCTGTGGCAGACTTGGTGGTAAACTTTATTATAGAATACATCATATGCAGGTTTGGGATCCCTCGAGTTATTCGATCAAATAATGGGACGCCCTTTGTAAACAAGCAAGTCCAGTAGTTGCTTGACTCATACCAAATAAAGCATCACAAGTCATCACCTTATTATCATAAAGGAAACAGACAAGCAGAAGTGAAAGACAAGATTATGATCAAAGTAATAAGCAAGATGATGGAAGAAAATGGGAAGGCATGGCCAGATCACCTCCCAATGGCTCTATGGGCCTACCGAACTGCGCAGGGGCCTTCTACCTCGGCATCGCGTTACTCACTAGTCTATGGTTCAGAAGTAGTATTGCCTATCGAATTAGCGGTACCTTCAGCCAGGATGGCCCTGGTTATAGGTTGGGGCCCACACCATTAACTGAAAGACTTGGAAGCGGTCGAAGAAAGGAGGAACAAGGCAAGGGAAAGGATAGAAAAAACTTAGCAGGCGAGAGCACAAGCATACAACAAGGAAGTACAAAAGCGAGAATTCAAAGAAGGAGATTTGGTATGGAAGCTAATCGATCCCATTAGGAGAGGACTGCAAGTACCTAAAATTTTCCCCAAGTGGGTGGGACCATTCAAAGTGGTACAAGGCAATACTAGTGGATACTACAGACTAGTCAGAGTCAGCGATAACTTTAGAACAAGCTCTCTTAATGTCAAGTTTATTAAGAAATATTATGCGTAAAAGTGTGCAATTAGTGCAAAAAAAGAATAAACTTCCTTCTTTTCTTATTCATTATAGTAAAAAGGGAATTGGTATGAATGCTCATAACAAGGGATTATACAAAACTTTATCATCAAAATCTATCACTACGAAAAGACAAAGATCATGGAGAGGTACGCGAGCGAGTTCTGCCTCGAGTTCCTGCTGAGCATTAGCAAGCTTTGCCTCTGCGGTTGACAAAAAAACTCGCAAATCTGAGACCCGACGATCGCTAGGTCCATGAAAATTTCCCATTCACGAACCTGAGCTAGAGACTCAGAGTGCACTAACAGAGCTTGTGCAACCTCCAACCTGTCACGTAACCACCTCAAATCCAGCTTCGCATTCTCTAGGTCGTCATTTGCTTAAAATCTCAAAAGTTAAAAAAAACTCGTTTTCTAATTCGAAGGTTTTTAATTTTTTTGCTTTTTACATAATTTTTTAATATTTTTTAAAAATATCATAACTTTATTATACAAATCTATTTTTATAAAAATTATATTTTTAAAATATACTCGTCAAAATCTATCAAACAAGATTTTATATTGAATATAAAATTATTTAAAAATAAAATTTTAAAAATTATAGCAACCTTAAATAAAATTTTTTATCTTTTTAATTTAAAACCAGTTTAAGTCTTTAACTTAAAGTCATCACCTTATATCTCTTTCAAACAAATTTTTAATTTTTTAAATTTAAAATAATTTTTTTTAAAAAATATAACTTAAAAGTAAAATTGATAAACAACGCCTTTTAAGTTAAATTACCAAAGCCAATGTCTTACTCTACCCATCATTTTCTAACGCTTTCACAAAATGACACTGTCAATTAATTCATGTTCTTTTTTTTTTGGTTCTAACTACTGCAATTTTCAATTCTCCTTTTTGGGATTGAAAAACTTGGTGTGAATTATTCGTCCCCCGGGGTGTTGTGAGCAAAAATGTGATTGATTTGATATTTAAAATTTAATTGAAATTATTTATTATTTTAAACTCATAAGTTAATTCATACAAAAAAAAAATTAGGTTATTTGGATATTATTACTCATATGATTTAGATATATTTGTTTTACAATTTATTTTAAAAATTTTATAACTCAATTTTTTTTAAAACAAATATCCTCCAATCATATATATAACAATAACTGATTGCTAACTAATAAAACAAATTTTCTATCGAGATCGACATAGAATTCTTATCAAGCAAGTGTGTTGTGGCTCGATGGCTTGTTTTATAATTTTCTTGAAAAAACTTGAACTTAAGTGTAAGAACTTGAACAGAAAAAAAAGATTTTATTGTTAAGTAAATGAGTGATTTATAGTGCAAAAAAATTAAAATTCTAAATCTAATTCTACGTATTAAAACACAAAGTAGTTTTCATTGGGTGTTGATGATGATGACTCTTCACGATCAAGCCTATTTATAAGTACTGGATTTTTTCCCTCGATGAATTCAAAAAGTAACTATTTCTATTCTTGAATAAGTGGTAACTGCTTCCAACTTTTTTGATAGTGGGAGGGTGAAAGCATAATTACTTGTTTTAGTGGACATTTGTGTTTTCCTCCATTTGTGACTAATTGTCATGTGTCTTAATTTTAACATATATGTCCTTTGTTAGATAGGACTTCTATTTGATTGACAGAGCTCATGCAAAGTCTCATATCGACAAAAATTATTAGGATACTTTATTTTGCTCGATAAGGTATTATTTAATTATTATCTCTCTATCGATAAATTTATGAAATATGGCATAAACACCGATTGATCTGATCTTTTTTGCACAAATTATCTACACAGTGTGTTTTAAAAATTAAATAATTTTGATCAAATTACAAGATACCAAATTAATTTGTTTTGCAACTCACAACACCCTCCCGTGAGCTGCTCACAACATGCCCCGTCCGTGCTTTTCCATCTTTATTATTGAGATCAAAGCAAACAGCCTGCTTTGGAATCACTTAAAAAAACAAACATTATCAGAGAGGCTTCTCTCTCTCTCTCTCTCTCTCTCTCTCTCCTTGATTTTATGAATTTTTCTTGACTTTTGGTTGGATTTTGTTTTAATTTTTGATTTCTTTAGAATTTTGGTTAAATAATTCTAAAAATTTTAAAAATACAAACTGAATTTGAATTTGTTAAATATATAAATAATAAAGTTAAAAAAATAATTATCCATTGTCCTTTTTTTCCGCCGAGCCTTCATCTGTCTATCTATAACAGTTTATGCTTTTAGATGAATTTGTAATTAACAATTTAATATGATATCAAAATAGATAATAAATCACGTGCTCAAGTCTCACCGTCTATTAAATAATTAAAAAATATTGCACATGTTTGATTGATCTATAAAGGAGAGTAAGTCACACGTAAGCATACGTTCAAGAATATAAATATAATAACGTTATTCTTCTCTCTAACAGTTTAAGGTTTTAAACTAACTATCAATCTAATAGTTTATTAGGAAAAAATTTATTTTTAATAAGAAATATCTTTTATTTATAATGGACTTTTTCCTAAATTGACAGATATATCTTAAATTTTGAATTTATCTTTATTTGAAGCACTTAGAAAGTGAAAAAAAATTCAAATCAAAAAATAATAAAGTTCCTAAAAAAATATTGACAAAAAAAACTAAATTTTGGGATCTCAAATACGGTTTTAGATCCTGTTTCGGTTGTTTAAAAGCTAAATTTTCAGCTTTAGTAAAAAAAAAATTCAATTAATTAGAATAATGGCTTTTAAGATTATTAGGGATAACTTTACTTTTTTACTTTTTTTACTTTTATTAAAATGTATAATATGATCTCTATTTTTACTTTTAAAAGTGAGGACAACTTTTTGGCATTTTTACTTTTTGAGAATGGAGTTGAGTTTTTATTGATGACATTTTTCTAATTTTATTCAACAAAAAGTTCTTAAAAAATTTAGGAGAAAAAGTTGTTGCCAAAAATTAAGCTTTAAAGTTAGCTTGTAAGCAAACCACCCCATCCCCCCCCCAAATTTTAGAGAACCCAAACTTGCTCTAAGGTATTTCCTAGTTGAGAAGAGTGTTAAGCATCTAAATGTCAAAGAACTTTAATGATATAAACAAACACAACAAAAACCAATTATGGATTGCAAATCCCTTCTTCAAAATGTTGTGTTGAGCAATGATAAAAATAAGTAACAAGAAGAAGGTTGAAGTTGCAAAAGATCTTTGTGGATAATCTTCCTCCAGATATGTACAATGGTTGGTTGCGAGGCATCCTCAACAAGTGTTGAAAGGTGGTCGACACTTACGTGCCATGGAAGAGGAGAAAAAATGCAAATACAAAGTTCAATTTTGTGAGGTTCCAGGAGGAGAGTCAAGCGAGGAGGGTTATAGCATAGCATGATGGTGCTTAGTTAATGGCCACAAAAGCAATATATGGTTCAATGAATCGTAGGGATAACAACAAAAAGAGTGGTAACAGTGAAAAGCAGCCAGCTTATCATATTATAAAGGGAGCTACTAGGGAAGGGCAAAGTTATTCTCAGGTTGTTGGGGTGAAAGGAAGAGAACGCAAAGAGCAAGTGATTTCATCTTATCATGGCTTGAATGCTGTATTATGGGGTTAGTTAATGATTGGAAGATAGTCAACTGCATTAAAGTAGTTATGAGAGAAGATGGAGGTTTTGACATTGCCATTAAACATCTGGGAGGTGTGAAATTGTTGTGGCAATTTCTCTCAAAAGAGGACAAAACAACATACTATAGGTATGCAAGATAGTGGCTTGAAACTTGGTTTGAGGTGGTTTATGAGTGGAGCTAGCGCGAATTCAACCTCTCTAGGAGAGCATGGATAAGCATTGAAAGATTCCTTTTGCATTGCTGGATCAGAGGCTTATTTGGTTTGGTATTAGCAGTGGATGCAAAAACGAGTCGAAGAGAAGACTTAACAAAAGGAAGAGTTCTCATAGAAACTGATTGGGAAACAAACATTGAGGAGAAATGTTAATTAAGAGTGGGAAAGGTTGCTGATGACATACGAGGGGTGGAATTTGGGATTCAAGGTAGTTTCTTTTCTAGAATTTCAAACACAAAGGTAAAGAAGACAAAGAAGAGTAGTTCAAATAAAGAAAATGATAACTCACCAAAAGAATCAAAGCTAATGATCGGGGAAATGAAGAACATCAATGGAGAAGACGTCGGAGTAGAATCCTCTGGCCATTGGGGGGATGATCTCGACCTGTGCACAGCAGTCGAGGAAACACTGCCATTTTTGCGAAACAATGGTGTGCTCATTAGCTCTGAGAATGAAGGAGGGGGAAGATCAATCACAAAAGGGGAGTCAGGTTCACAAAGCTATTAGAGCTTCAAATCATACAGACCTACAACTTGAGCCTAGAAAGGAAGGGGCGGGTGTTAGAAGAGAAGAGGAAGAGTCATGTTCGTTGGAGGGGTCGAATAGACAATCATTGGGTTTGGGTGCGTGTTAGAAACAAGGGACAAGGGGTTAGACTGACACTAGAATAGTAAGCAAAGACTTAAAGGTTATGGGGCCTATTATCTTGGATGAGTCTAACAAGCTTAACAAGTCAAGAAAGGCGATGATGCTAAACAGAGGGAGCGAAAGAATGGAAAACAAAGAACAAGAGGAAGACAGAATTGAAAACAGGGGAAACCAGATGGCAAGGCACCAAAGCCCAAGCACAAAAATTTGCAAAAATAAAAGGTGAGGAATCTGTGGGAACTAGGTTTTAGCTTTAAGAAAAGGAATGGAAAAGTTAGGAAGAGGAACAAATATTCAGCAAATAAAGGATCCCAAAACTCTTTGTCCACATGCAACATTTAGAATCATAACAGAGAAATCCTGAAAGAGGAGGCAATGAAGACATTAGAAGTACAGAAGGCAATTAGGATTGATTTCAGGGGGAAGAAAGAGGAAACTATGGCAAAACTGTTAGAATTAGGTGGCAAAGACATGGGAAAAATAAAGAACCAAAAACAAACAAGGATAAGAGAGAGGGTATATAGCTATGCAAACGTTTAAAAGGTGTAATTGTAGTACTATGGAATTTAAAGTATTAACATGGAATGTGAGGGGATTGGGTAAACCACAGAAGAGGAGGATGGTGAAAAGGTTATCAAGAAGCATGAAGATACAAATGGTGCTACCGTAGGAGACTAAAAGTAAAGAGGACAATATCAAGACTGTAAGATCATTCTGGGGAGGGAGTCATGAAGTTGAGTTGGAAATGGCAGAATTTGAGGGAGCATGCGGAGGTATATTGTCCATGTAGGAAAATGAGGCTTTTGAAGTTCATGAGAAGGTGATAAACAAAAACTTTATAGTGTTTAGTGGGGTTGGGCAAGGATTTCCCATGTGTAATAGGGAATAAATACGCAACAAATGAAGTGATGAGAATAAGGGAGGTGTGGAAGGATATTACCATCTTAAAACAGAGATTCCATGAGTTGTGGTGCTTAGGGGGTGATTTCAATGAGATTTTAAGATTTGGGAAGAGAAGTGGGGGTATTACAATGACAAGAGGGATAAGAGATTTTAGGGATTTCAAAGGAGTTGAATTAAAGGATTACTTATGATCTATGGGAAATATAATTGGACTAATCTACAAGAGGTAGCCACATTTTCAAGACTAGACAAATTTCTGATTTCAGAGGAATGCTTGACAAAGTTTGAATCGAAACAAAAGAGGTTACCTCGAATGCTTTCAGATCACAACCCTGTGCTGTTGGAAAAAGATAAATTAGATTATGCCCAAAACCATTCAGGTTCTTTGATTCATGGCTAACTCAACCATCTCTAGGACAACTTGTGAAGGACACATGGAAGAAGAATAGTTTTCTGGGTTGGAAGGGCTATTGCTTATTCAAGAAAATGCAGAAGATGAAGCTAGAAATAAAAGAATGGAGGCTAAGGGTGTTTGGGGAATTGAAAGAACAAAAAAGATAGCTGAAGACATTGAATTACTGGAGAAAAATGCTGAGGAGAGAAACCTCTTGGAGATGGAAAAACAAGACATGCTCAATCTAAGAAAAATGATGTGGAAGGAAAGCACTATTAAAGAAAGTATATGGAGACAGAAATCAAGAGCAATTTGGCTGAGATTAGGAGATTGAAATAAATTTTTTTTTTTCATGTAATGGCTAGGAGAAGGGGCAAAAGAAACCATATTGAGTACTAAAGCTAGAAGACATAGTTTAAAGAGTTTAGAAAAAATGAAAGAGGTAGTGGTGACTCACTTCTCAAAGATGTATAAATAAGAATGGAGAGACTGGCCAACCATAGCTGGGAATTTTTTGAAGAATTTACTACCTTCGTCAAAGAGCTTTCTTAAAGAACCCTTCACAGAGGAATAGTGTTGGATCAAGCGCCTACCATCTCATCAAAACCCGTAGGTAGTAGTGAAGGCGCAACTTTATTTCCCTAAAGGGTCTAGCGCCAAGCACCACAAGTCGACTGTGACTCGGCCTTTACCCGAGGCCTCCACCACGGCAGGATGCTGGCTCAAACCCTGGCCAACAATCCCCCCCTAGCACCTACCCGCAAGCAGCATGCCTTACTCTGGGAAATTGAACCTGAGACCTCGCTCTGATACCAATTGTTGCTCAAAAAATTATTTTTATCTTCATTCAAATGATATATATTATTAGCACATATTATGAGATATGATTTTATGAATTTCAAAATGATGCATATAATTTTTAATACACGAAATTCATTTATGACAAAAAGATATGAACATTTAGAGCAGATTGTCATTATACCTATAGAGTGAAAAATTGTGCATAAAATAAATTTTTTTTAAAGCATAACACATTATGTTCATGATTCATTTTCATATTAATGAATTTCAAAAGGATATATATCCAATTTTCAAGAAATAAGTCATTTAAATTTTTTTTATGGAAAATGAGTAGTCACACATGGGCTAAAGCACATTTTCATTTGTGCTAGAGCACATTGAGTGCTGTCCATTTGTGCTAGAGCACACTTGGATTTGTGCTAGAGCACATTGCTATATTTATGATCCAAAATGATGTATATTCATGCAAGAATTTATTTATCATATTTATTTATGACAAATAAGTGATAATTGTTAAAAAATAATAATATCATGAATTATGAATTTTAAAAAAAGATGAATATCTATTTTTGATGCAAAAATTTATTTATGACAAAAATAATAGATATCTTGAGCATATTTGCATTTGTGACAAAATAATGATGAACAATTGGAAGACATGTCATAAAACTAGAAATGATACAAATATTAACGAAGATAGAAAGAATTGTATAATGAGAATATTAATTTTGTCAAGTCTCAAGTGATATACCATTTTGAAACTTTGACTTGGCATCTCACAAGTGCTTTGAATTTTCACTTGTATGATTTACTTGTTCGTTTGAGTGGAAGCATCCAAGCACTTACAAAAAAAATTCAGGTGGGATCTTTTGGTACCCATACCTTCTTGGGTTCATGAGGGATAATATTTGGATCATTCTTGATTTTTTAAATAATTTTCTTATCAAAACATCATCTTCCTCTATAAGGGCAATTATATGAAGGCAATGATTTATCTTCACTACAATAAGAATTTAATTCATTTGAAGTACTTGTAGTGTTAGAGTTTATCTCATCATTGCTATGAGCCATAAAACAAAGATCATTGCTTAAATATTCATTTGAAGTGTTTGACTCAAGTTCATCCCATGTTGTGGCCTTCATAACTTTCTTCTTCTTCCTTTTAGAATCATTTGAGCCTTGGAATCTTCTAACAATTTTCTTGTCTTTCTTTAAGAACTTTTTAAGCCTTCTAGTGGTGAACTCCAAATCATAATCTTTGTCG
Organism: Heliamphora exappendiculata; assembly: GCA_034768845.1. NCBI lineage: Eukaryota > Viridiplantae > Streptophyta > Magnoliopsida > Ericales > Sarraceniaceae > Heliamphora > Heliamphora exappendiculata. Next base: position 14,701 of record JAOTRH010173718.1, on the reverse strand, counting down.
TCACTAGAGCTTTCTTTAGATGCTTTGAGGGAGACTATCATTTTTCCTTCGTTAAGTTCATTTATCTGGTCATGGAGCATCATTTCATAAGTGAGGATTGACCAGATGAGTTCATCCAAAGTCATCTTCTTTAAATCTCTAGCTTCTGTGATGGTCGTGGCTTTAGCTTCCCATGTCGGTGGCAAACCCCTAAGAACTTTTCTCAACAATTCATACGAGGGGTAAGTTTTTCCAAGAGCATTCAAAGAATTGATGATATTAGTGAAACGAGCATACATATCCAAAATTGTTTCATAAGCATGCATTTTGAACGACTCATATTCACTAGTCAATCTATCTATTCTTGAGTCCCTAACATCCTCGGTTCCTTCATAAGTGATTTCAAGCTTTTTTTAAATTTCTTGAGCACTTATACAAGTCATAATTCTATTATACTTATTTGCATCTAAAGCGTAATATAGAGCATTAATAGCACTAGAATTTATTTGCAAAAGCTTCGTATCATTATCATTTAATTCATGGTTAAGTTTAAGAACTTAATTTCCTTCAATGGTTTTTGTGGAAACAAAATCACCATTTACTATAACTTGCCATGCATGCCATTTCATGGTTTGAATAAAGATTTTCATGCGTTGTTCCTAAAAAGTATAATTTTCACCATAAAACAATGGAGGTCGAGTGGACGAATGTCCCTCACTGAAAGGAGATGCACTGATTACAGCCATGGATCTTTTCACAAAAACTTTTTAAGAAAAATGTGACCTGCTCTGATGCCAATTGTTAGTGTAGGTGCAATCCCAAGAGGGAGGTGAATTGGGTATTTAAAATTTTATGTCAATATTGACCCAATTAAACATGCAATTCCAAACGTTCACAAGTATTCTCTAACAAGCAAATTCAAGTAGATATAGAATTCAAAGTGCAGAATTAAAAAGATAGAGTTAGAGAGATACGACACCAAGATTTACAAGGTTCGGCGCACCGGTCTACATCCTTGCCTTAAGCAACACCGCATTGAGGATTCCAGTAGTCCCTCCTTCAATAGGCGGAGATGCCTCTCTCCTTCAAATAGGCGAAGAAGCCTCTATTGAGAATATTCCCTTATCAAGTTACAATCCCTCCTTTTAGGTGGAGATACCTTTCTCCTTCAGTTGGCGGAGATGCCCACTCCTTCGGTAGGTGGAGAAACCTCTCTTGAGAAAATTTCTTTTCAAGCATAAGATTCAAACCCGAATCTTGCTATAAAGAATTGTAGAAACAAGAGATGTACAAGAAAATCACTCTCTTAAAGAGTAGAAGAGTACACAATGAATGCGCATACTAATTCACTCCCAAAGAATATAAATATGAAAGCTCAATTAAAAATTCTAATAGATTTTACTCACTTTCAATGAAATTATGAAAAGTATGATAATTTGGATCAAGAATTGAAATACTAAGAGAGTATAGAAGTGGGAGAGATAGGGGATGATTGAATATGAGGTTTATAGGGCTATTTATAGCAAAAAATTCGAGAACTAGCCGTTGGGGGTTTTTGAATATTTAATCCCAAAGTCAAAGTAGTCGTTATAACCTAAATTTTAAATTTCTGGCTTGTTCAGTCAACTGACCTAGGAGATCCAGTCGACTGAGCCTCATTGAACCATGAAGTTGAACTTCCAGAAGCATTTTAGGCTACTAAAATTGAGGTTCAGCCGACCGACTTGGGTTTCAGTTGACTAACCTTAGGTTCAGTCGACTGACTTGGACTACTTTGTTTTTCCGACTTAAAATGATCATATCTCATTTATTCGTACTTCGAATAGGCTCATTTTTGTGTTCAATTTGAAACCCCAGAAGTCTACTTTCCAATGGTTCAAGCCTCATATCAAAATTCATTTTGTAAAAAAAATTATGGCCAAAATACCGAAGGTATGTCACTTTTCTTCAAACACTTATTGCATATTTTCTGCCCAACTTCTTTTGAAACTTGTTTCTCATCTTTTTAGGGTTCTTTAACTCAATATAAATTTTGAGAAAATATTTGCATGAGTTATTAATAATCCCACGGTTAATCTAAGGTTTCCTATGAGCTTTCACAAATATGATTATTGGTTGTGAACTTATATAAGTTCCTAGATTCATTACACTTGAAATTCTTCGAGTCGTTCGAGTTCTTTTTTTTTCTTCTTGATTTTCTCGTGCTCTATGTAAGTTATCCGCTTGAATGTGACCTTCATGCTTCATGGCTTCCATTTTGCATTCTCAATTGGGCTTAACGTTGAACTCCTGTAAACTCACTTAATTACACAATTAGAACATTTTGTTTGTTATTATCAAAACGGATGTTGAAACCTCGTTTAGGCCAACAAATAGATGAGCATGGTAGTGGCTAGTTGTGAGCGATGTAAAGCTCCAGGGTTAGATGGTTTTAATTTTACTTTCATTAAAAAATTTTGGGGTTTGATCAAAGAAGATGGTATGGGCTTTATACATGAATTCCATTATAATGGGAGACTTCTTAAGGGTATCAATGCATCATTTATCACCCTCATTCCCAGGGTTAGTGATCCTCAATTTGTAAACCAGTTTAGATCCAATAGCCTGGTGAGCTCCCTTTACAAAACAGTGTTTAAAACACTAGCAAACAGACTCAAGAATGTAATTCACGAAGTTGTGGATGAGACGTAGACAACCTTCATTAAGGATCGACAAATTCTAGATGGGGTATTAATTGCAAATGAGAACGTTGATTTCTAGAGAAAAAGCAAGAAAAATGGATTCATTTTGAAGCTCGATTTTTAGAAAGCATATGATTATCTCAATTGGGATTTTCTAATACAGATAATGAAAGGCTTTGACTTTAGGCAAAAGTAGATTGGATGGATGATGGAATATGTTGCTTTAGCCTCAGTTTTAGTGCTGGTAAATAGATCTCCGTATACATTTTAGAATGGAAAGGGGGCTTCATAAGGGGGATTCTCTATCTCCCTTTTTGTTCAACTTGGCAGTGGAAGGACTAAATATACGAGTTTAAGGAGCCAAAAATCTAGAGTATATTACAGGTGTGGAGTTGGACAATGGTAAAGTTAAGATAACTCAATTACAATTTGCCGATGACACCATATTTTTTGGAAATGAAGGAATAAAGAAACTTATGAATATTAAGAGAGTGTTAAGATGTTTTGAAATTGTCCCAGGGCTGAGAGTCAATTATGAGAAAAGTTTTATATGTGGGGTGGGTGTGGGGGAGGAGGAGTTAGCAGAGTATCATTAAGACTAAGGTGCAAAGAGGGTAGTTTACCCATGGAGTTTCTAGGGCTTCCCTTGGGTGCCAATACAAATAAACTAAAGGCATGGATGCCAATTGTTGAAAGCTATAAGGGAAAATTGAAAACCTAGAAAAATTATTCACTGAGTTTGGTTGGAAGATTAACACTCTCAAAGCATCCTAATCCAATCTCCCTATATACTTTCTTTCCCTTCTAGGATGCTAGTAGCCATAATACAAGAGGTTGAGAAGCTTCAAAGAAGTTTCTTGTGGTCGGGGAAGGGGGGATGGGACAGAAGGGAGAATGGGAGCTCACTATGTACATTAGGAGAGAGTTGCTACTAATATGAGATATGGGGGTTGGGGATCACCTCAACTAAACTAAAAAACATAGCTATTTTATCAAAATGGTGGTGGAAGTATGGGTGTGAAAAAAGAGCCTTGTAGAGAAGAGCGATTGATTTTACATACAAAAGTGAAGTAGGTGACTGGCTTCCAAATGAGAATGAGGTGAAAAAATATTCAAAGTTATAGAAGAACATCGTGGATGTGGGTGATGTGGAGAGTTTGGTGGAAAAACTTTTGAAAGAGAATCTAGCACTTCAAATAATAGATGGCAATTAGGTAAGATTTTGGAATGATGGATGGAGAGGGAGCAACCTCTGAAGGAAACTAACTTGAGACGCCTAAAACTCTCTAATTGCAAGGACATTAGTCTAGTCAAAATGCTTACCAAAATCCAAAGGTGTGCAAACGGTCCTAGGAGAGATGAAATTTTCAAAAGACCTCTATTGTTGAGGGAGCTCATCCAATGGGAGGAGATACTAAGAGTAGCTAGAGGAGTGCCCTTGTTAGCCTAAAGAAAGGGTAGAATGGTATGGAAGGAAAGTAAAGAACAAGTTTTTTTTGGTGAAATCATTAATACAATCCTATGAAGGGTTTGAGGGGAGGGAAGAGGAATTGATAGGCAATATTTGGAAGTACCCATGATTGCGAAACGCAAAATGCTATGTTGGCAGGCATACCTTCAGAGGCTACCTACCAAAGAACTACTGATAAGATGGGGATTGATCGATCAGTATGCCAAAAATATCTGTGCCTTGTGCAATCAAGGGGAGGAAACCACAAATCCTCTGTTAGTGGGTTGCTATGAGACATGACAAGTATGGGCCAAGATAATGAAATAGTGGGGTATGAGTTGGTTATGCCCGAAAACTTACAGAGATATGTTGGCATGGTTGCTTGGCTATAAACACAACAAGTGGCAAAAGGAGCCATGGAATGGTGTTCAGTAGCAGGAGTGTGGTCTATATGACTTATTAGGAACAAAGTCATTTTCAAGACTAAAGGTTTCACCAATAATGAAATATGCGACTTGATCAAGGTAAGAGTCACACTTTGGACACAGATCAAAAGGCCCAACAAAAGGGATTATAGCGTGGAAGATATGATTTTCAACTTGGAGGCCATCAAAAGACTAAAGGGGTAAGATCCAGGTGAATCACGATACTTGGAGATTTAGCAACATAGGAGTATAATATGCAGGAGTTTTAGCAGCACAACAAATAGTGATCCATGAATGATGAAGGTTAATGCAGCTATTTTCCGTGTATAGAAAATAGAGAAGAGAGTTGTGGATGGAATTTTTTATCATGTTTTTCTTTTTTGTACAGGAGATCTCCTTTGATGATGTCTTGCCAACAATATCATATATGGAGAGCTTCTTCTTATCATGAGCCCTTGATGTAATGTTTCTTCTTCTTGAGCAATACATTAGTTTTTCTCTATTCAAAAAAAAAAGTAACAAGAGTCACTAAAATAGTTCAGCAGTATAAGTTTGTTACTGAAATTAATTATTACCCAGTCAGCTGCGAATGAGTACGGAACTGTAAATCCCAATTTTAACCCTCTATAATAAAAAAAACGAGTGGGCCATTCAACATTCAAGTTAGTGATGTTGTAATTATCGTACAAAAAATAAATATTTAAAATCTAGCAAAAACAACTACTCTGTAAAATAGTGATTAAGATTAGGTATCATTCCACATGGATAATTTGATTAAGCTACGTGACTTATAATTAATCCTCCAGTTCAATTTAAGAGAAATAATTTTGAGATTTTAATTATCTAAAGCTTGAAAAGAAATTAAATGAAAGCAGTAAAGAAATTTGATTCGCATGGAAAGAAAGCCCTAGGGTTTTAAATCCATCAGAGCCTTGCGGTTTAAATCCGTAAAGACCCGATTAACTTTCACACGATTCAATTAAACCTGTGATACCCCCATTCCACATCGGTGGAAGATAGAAAATATATCTGGTATATAATGAAACAAGTGAGTTACTACTAATAACTTGGGCTTAAGGTTTTGGACCGTGTAGTTAGGCTCTTTATTTAAGTTCTTGAGTCTTTGGTTCACTTGGGTTGTTACAAATGGTATCAGAGCCAACCCTGGTTCCCATGTAGGGCTCCATGGCTGTGTGAATAGAGGAGTAGAGGCTCCGGAGAGGGGTAGATGTCCCGAGGTTATATACCTTGTGCACGTTAATGGGCTGCTCAGTGTCCGCTAATAGACTACTATCCACATCCCAACCAGGAAAAGAACTTGGACCACGCAACGAGGGCATCACGTAATTGAGTGGAGGATATTGTGATACCCCATCTCACATCGATGGAAGATGGAAAATATATCTAGTATATAATGAAACAAGTGAGGTACTACTAATAACTTGGGCTTAAATTTTTTGACCACGTAGTTAGACTCTTTATTCAAGTTATTGGGCTAGTGGTTTACTTATGTCGTTACAAACCTGTTCTAGCTATAAGCCCAAATCGAGCCACCAAGAAATGTATTTGATTAAAACCTAACATAGTCTATCTTTGATAGGTACGGATCATCCTAGATGAATTCAGCATGATTTGTCTTATCATAAAATAACCCATCTCATGTTTTAATCAAATACAACGATAAAAACAATTCCATAATTCCATATTCACAATCACAGAAAGCAAACACAAAAACTAGACTAAACTTGTGAGATAAAGATAGACATATCTTAACAATAAATGAATCAATGAATGAAGTAGATGAAATACATCTATTGATTAAAACTAAACGTCTAAAAGTTACACAACTTGTTGAGTCGTATTACAAAAAGAAAAACCAAAATCTAAACATAATCTAAACTACTCGGCTTAGGTTTCATCAAACCCTAGAAAGGAGGGAGTTTAATCGCTCATGGTGCGGTGGAACTCCTAGAGGTTTGAAGAAGTCATGCCGAACCCTCTCTCCATAGTCGGCATTTTTTTCTGCTTAAATCTCAGTTTTCGAACCCTTCTTCTGTCTTATTTTCAGCCTTTTATAGTCTCTTTCTTTTTTACCAAACTTTAAAATTCGTGCAGTCCTGATTTCTCAACCATCGTTCGAATGCCCAAGCTTCTGTAGAAAATTGGGTGGACAGGCATTCAAACAAACGGAATTGGCCAGTGTGCGATTTTTTATTATTTTCTTTATTTTGTTGCATTTTTCTCTTTTTTATCCCTTCGAATGCTAACTCTGAAAATACTATAAGGAAACCATATTATTAACACATAAGAGTTTTGCTAGTGTATATTGATGGTGTAAATGGCACATTTAAACACATATTAGTTAGTATGAGTTTGAATGTGAAGAAGTAAATAGATAAAGTTTTTGCTTTACCAGAGTGCCTCTGCGTATATGTGGAAAATGTTCATCCTTCTATAGAAAAGTAATGCGTTTAACTTCTATCCTCATGATATATTTTGTCATACCCATAAAGTTAGCCATAAATGTATAACTACAACAAGGGTGACTCCACGTGGTGGACTATGGGGTCAATTGACCCAATCAAAAAAAAAATTATTATTGTTATTATTATATTTTTTTAATTAGTGTATAATTGACCCTATTAAAAAATTATAATTGACCTCATGATAATATAAAAATACTTTAATTAACCCATGATAATATAAAAACATCAAATGATTAATTTTAACGCATTGCACCATATTACTATTCTAAGTATTTTTATTTCAAATACAGATTATACATTCGTAGTTCTTAAAAAGTTATGACGATAAAATTTTTTACAAACTATAAATTTAAGGGTAAATTACATTGAGCTCCCCTCTAATTTCTGATAAAAACAGAAACATTCAATGTGGTTTTTAAAATGTCGCTAACTTCATCTCAAGTTTAATTTTTGCATCAAATTAGTCAAATCGTTAAATTTTTGCTCTGCTGCGCCTTGTTTGACGCGTTTTCAGAATAAATCTTTATGATCCAATTCGTTCATTACGTAGAACTCGTCGAGTTCGTTTAGTGTGTAAAATTTCAAATTCATTTGATACATGTAGCTAAGTGATTGAATAACATTTGTTTAACAATGCTTTTTTAAATTATAATTTTTTTATTTATAAAACAATATTAGGAGATCTTATTCAATCACTTAGCTACAGATATCGGATGAATCTAAATTTTCACATACTAAATAAACTCGAAGAGTTCTGCGTAATGAATGGATTGGATCATAAAAATTAATTCGAAAAATGCGCCAAACAAGACATAGCTGAACAAAAATTTAACGGTTGGACTAATTTGATACAAAAATTAAACCTAAGGGGAGATTAGTGACATTTTAAAAACCACATGGGATATTTCTATTTTTGTCAGAAACCAGAGGGGAGGTCAGTATAATCTACCCTAAATTTAATTATATCACTATTGTTGAAATATTCTACACAATTATAAATATGTAATTTTAAGAGTTTAATTAAAAATCTTTTTATAAAGTTGAATCGAAGTTACTTCTTTATGCGGCTTGATTTAATAATTGATTTGTTTTATGTATTAAAAATTATATTTTTAATATTGTCGATAACGTGTTATTATATACAGATTTTAAAATATAAAATCTCGTCGAATATAATCGTAGAAGTTTAAGTATATTTTTTTTGTTGAAACAACAGTATAATTATATTCAAACGGTATTCTATCTAGTAATTTAGATGTTAAATTTAATTTATGTTATACTAATTGCAGATGATTAATTATTGTCTAATGTAAAAGTTATTATCTTATAATTTTTAAATGACTCTATTGATAAATTTTTTTGAAATCACCACTTAACTACAATGATAATAGCGTGAAGTGTTCTTTTGGTATTGTTAATAGTCTCCTTTTTTATTTTTTCACTTATAAAGGATCAAGGCAACAAACTTTGATACATCAACATTTTTGTCAAATCGATATGTCCGATTTATAGAGTTCGGCTTGTAGGCTCTCAATAACTATGAGCTTGGCTCCCTCATCTCTAAGCTCCCGTTATGGCTTTTTTTGAATTTTTACCTTGGCTGAGTAGGTTCGACTAAGACAATGGTCCTCGACATAAAGACGTCTTGGAGATTAGTTCGAATTGATATCTCGACCCCCCCTTACTTATCATACATGTTGCATAGTACTGCAGGTGAATTATTGTCACAGGTGGAACTATGCAGTGTTAAATAGGGGCCATGTCTCCTCAAACTTTATAACAATGTATTTTTGTAATGCTGAACTTTTACCTTTTTGACCTTTTACCTGCCTTCTCTTTCTAGAGCATTGCAATATTTTCAGAGCAATGCAAAAAGTACATTGAGATGATCACCTTAAAATTTCCTATTATTATTTTTTGTTTTAGTTTTGATTTATTTATATAAAAAGTACATCTTGTTTTATTTTATTTTTCGAACTATAAAAATAAAAATGATAAACTTTTTATTTTACTATTAGAATTATATTGAACAATGAAAAATGATTTATAACCATAGTTTAAACAATGATTATTTAGAGTAGTAAAAACTCGGCACAAATTTTTTTCCTCGCTAAATAATAGAATAAGTGAGATACACAATGCATTGTTTATTGTAATGACACATGCACAATGCACTGTTAATTTTTTAATTCAGCAAATGACAATGGCCCTGTTTAGGTAGTCTTGTTTATTTGTTTATTAGTTTATAAATTAAAAAATAAACCACGTTGTTTATAAATAACAATATATTTTGTACAAATATCTATATATTATATACTTCTTAGCCACCGGTAGTTAGTATTTTTCTTATTTATTTGATACATTCAATGACTAAAATTTATTTAATCTAATGATTTATAAATTTTTATTCTTCTTTTATTTTTTTGTCTCTATACTTTTTTACTAACTCTTATCTTTTTTTATTTAAATTTAATTTTTTCTCTCTATTTTAAATTTATTTTTTTTATTTTTATTTATAAAAAATAGCACTCAAATATTAAAAATATATTCATAATATATATATATATATATAATATACAAACATTGCATGTTTGTATATATAATTAAGATTGATTATGAATATATAGTTGAGTGCTATATATATAATTAAGATTGATTATGTACAATTTTATTTTTGGGTGAGTAAATAAAAAAGATGAATATTTTAGACAAATAAGTAATTACCTTCTTCTTAATTTCTAACCAAATCAAAAAATGAGGGGAAAAAATGGTTGGTATTGTTGTTATTTTGTTTGTATCCGTTATTTTGTTTTTCTTTTTCGTGTTTGTTTGTTGGGAAAAACAATGAAAAAGAAGCTTCATACAAGTTCAATTTCTTAATTTGTCCACTTGAAAAAGTTGACAAATTTAGACTTCAAAGTCAACAGTACTTTTATCGTTGCACGTGAACAAATCACGTAAAATTTTTGTAATTAATTCACCTACGATTCCTCATTTAGTAACTTATTTAAGAATAAATCTTATTTAAAAATTAATATTATAATATGCTCTCGTTTGGCAACCGGTTTAAATTAAAGTTAATTTTTTGCTTTTTTGCTTAAAAGTTCAAAAAGCTAAAAAATCTCGTTTTTCAATTTAAAGCCTTTTAGCCTTTTTTGATTTTTACATAATTTTTTTATATTTTTTTAAAAATATCATAACTTTTATTATACACATTCATTTTTTTATAAAAATTATATTTTTAAAATTTATTTGTCAAAATCTATCAAACAAGATCTACATTAAATGTAAAATTATTTAAAAATAAATTTTAAAAAATTATAATAATTTTAAAGCAAAATTTTTATCTTTTGGCTTAAAACTATTTTAAACATTTAATTTAAAAGCCACACATATCTCAACCAAATAAATTTTTTAACTTTTTAACTTAAGTGGCTAAAAGTCGATTGCCAAACAAGCTCTATATCTCATTTTAAAATAATATACCCAAAATACACTATATATGAAAAACTTACCTGTGCAAACCAATATATATACAACTACACGTATCCTAAAATAACAACAATCAAATAGGCGAGAAAATTTTGACAAAAAGAAATGAGATTCTATTAGACAAGAAACAAAAACTTGTACGCCGACGCCGACTTGGTTTTTACTTCAAAATGTATATGATTCAACGTCGGCTTCAACGGAATGCATTCGAGAAGCTTTCAAGCGTTGGTTGGTTGGTTGGAAGCTATTTTTTATCAAAAGACAACACAACATAAATTGAATCTTAGGGTTATTTGACAATATTTTTTCTTATTTTTTTCGTCATGGATGGTGAAATGTCTTATTATACCTTTCGACAACGAGAAAATAAAAATATCATAACTCATTTATATTCTAATTTTGTTGCAAAAACAAGAACATTAGCATAAAGCGTTAATAAAAATTAAAAACAAATGTATGTAGATGCTAATGAGAATACCAAATTATAAAAATTCACTCATTAATCAAACAGAAATAGAAATTAATCAAAAAATGAGAACAAATTTCTATTCATATTCTAATTAAGTTGTAGAATGAGAACATTAATAAAAAGTGTAAATGAGAGTAAAAGGAATGCACCTAGAGGTTAATGAGAATATTAAATGATAAAATTCATCTATTACTCAAGCAAAACTAAAATATTTTACTTTTTTGAATTATCTCGATGAGATGAATCGGAGAAATAAAAAAGTTTGATAAAAGATGAAAAATATTCATTAAAAATGAAAATAAGTAATATTAAATTTGGTTCAATGGGCTATTTTGGTTTATTTTATTTTTTTAAACTTTTTATATTTTGATCAAAATTTTACTTTTTCGATCGGCTTGCCTCAATGAGAGTAGTCGAAAAGTATAATAATTTGACTAAATGACGAATTTTTTTTATTAAATACAAAAATAATTAAAACTAAATAAATAAGTAAATAATTATTCCAAACGTGACATTTATTTGTAGGGTTATGAAAAAGCCCAAAGAAAAACACAAATATCGATATTGAATTAATACACCAATCATATATGCTTTCTTATTCGAGGTGAATTTACATTAATTCAAATAAAAATGTTATTTACACATTAAATTATTCATAATAAGGTTCACGATTGGTAACTTTAGTTTTTTAGCTTTTTAATTAAAAATGCCAAAAAACTAAAATTGCTCTGTTTGACAAAAAAATTAAAAAATTAAAAAACAAAAAAATCAAATTAAAATACAAACTTTCAGAATATTCTATTCAAACTTTCATAACTTTTAAAATATAAAAATACTCTTATTCATAACTTATTTACTATAACTATCAATTACATATAATTGTTAATATCAAATATATAGAAAGGTAAAATTGTCCACTTCAAACGAAAAGTAAAAAAATTAATTTTTTATCCAAACAACTAATATCTAAAAAGTTATCTTAAAAACTAAGTTACCAAATTAACAACCTACTTTAAATCTAATTTAATTTTTTTATTAAAAAATTTTTACAAAAAAATAACTATATTTTAAACTAATTGCCGATCAGAGCCGCATTTATTTGTTCAAGATATGAATCGCACCACAAATAAATTTAGATCAATCATTTTGAATTATAAATAATCTTATGGGTAGTTTTATGAAGATGCAACAATTGGGATAAATTTTAAGATTTTTATTTAGTTTTATTTTTCCTGGACTTTTCAGCTTTTAGATAATTTTCTTTAACTTTTTTGGGAGCATCTTAATGACATGACTGAAAAAGATTTTTTTATATATCAAAAGATGAAGAAAATTCGATGAAGACTTAAAAAATTAACATAAAAACTAGTTTATTTATTTATTTTATTTTATGTATTTTATGAACTTTTTTCATATATTGTACTTAAATTTTTTTTGCTGAGATTTATATATATGATTTTGACAATTCTAGCCAAAATTTTTATAAAAAAAATAAATTTATGTAAAATAAACTTATAAAATAAAAATTATAATAATTTATAATTTATAAGAAAAAATCAAATAACAAAAACAGTTTAATTAATATGTCATTCACCTGGTGGGCATGAGCATATTGAGAGAAGAAATTAGGTAGGCCACGTTCATGACCTAGTATCTCAAACGTGGATAACATTATTGTAATCCAAACAGATACTGAATTATGATATAATAGACAATCATTACACAGGCCAAGGCAAGAGATCTTGCCCTACTGTTTTTAATTAGAACAAAACAAACATCACCCTAAATAGTACGTAAAACCATGCAAGACACCAAACACATTTGCAACAAACCCTAATTAACAAGCTATCACCACAGCACAACAATGAACTAGTGGGGAGGGTGGTTCAAGATCCACCATTTTCTACCCACATTGATAGCCCGGAGGAATAGAGTTTCCACATGCAGTGACCAGCAAACTGAGTGCCACTGGTACATTCAAGTTTATCCCAAGCACGCTGGCCTTGATGGCGGTACAGAAGCACACCGCCACCTCCAAGTCTGCCAGGCCTTGGAGCAAAGCACAACACGGGCTCACTGGCGGCGATCCGATAACTAAGTTGACCACTCCTCCGAGGAGGTCAACACATGCCCCGAGCTTCAGTGTGTCTCGAGGGCAAGAAGCTGTCGCTGGAGGAGTTGTTGCTGGAGGAGTCGTCGGTGGAGTCGTTGCTGGAGGAGTCGTCGTTGGAGGAGCAACCACTGGAGGCGGTAGCAGTTGTGGGGGTTTGGGCTTCGGCTTGGGCTTGTACGGAACCCAAGCACTGGAGAATGTCGAGAAGAAGAGAAGAGAGAAAATGAAAATGGCCGCGGAGAGGTTGGAGGCAGCCATGGGGAGAAAGAATGTGCTAGGTTTAGGGTATGGTAGGAGAGTACCCTTTTTAAAGGAAGATTGTGAGGTGGGTGTTGGGGGTTTGGTTGAGTGGAAGAGAGTGAAAATGGTTGATACTTGTATAGTTGGAATTTTGTAAGCTTCTGCCATGCTAGGTAGGTGCTTGCCTGCTAGCAATTTGTAATCCAGAAACTGAAAATGCCAAACATTCAAACTTATAATGGGAAGTGAAAATAATATGTGATAAAATATTGAATAAGATATTAATTGAAGAAATGTTACTAAATACAATTAAAACTAGCAAAATAAGAGTTTAAGGATCCATTTTGCAGAAAAAGTCGCGGCAAAAAGTATTTTTTCTAGTAGTCTATTTTTTCTAGCATATTTTTATTTATTATAAAAATAATTCTAAATTATGAAAAATAAATGAATATTTCAAGTGTTTAGAATATTGAGCCAATAGTTTGGGAAATTAACTAAAGTGGCAAAACTTGGATTTAGTCCTTCGTTGCCTTGACATCTAATTCGGTTAATTTTTGACGACATTTGATGTCAGAGTGTATTAATTGGTCGAAATTCAATTATTTAAGTAATCAATTGATAAAAATAAAAATTAAAGTATTTAGTGGACATTGAATCAATAATTTGAAAGGTTTTTTTTTTACAAATAACTTATTAATCCTTCCCTTCCATATTCACAGCCGCTACCACTCTTATCTCTAACTACCATAACTGCCCAGCTACCACAGAATATTTGGCTTCGTGAATAGTAAAAATGGGATCCAAAGCATCTCCATTTCATTCTTTAGTATCTACGGTGAGCCTTTATTAATTGATGATCTGAATTGTTGATATTGTTAAGTATATTGAGAATATCATTCGTACAAAAAAAATTAAATTGATGGAAAATGAATAATTAGATAATAATTGGATCACATAAATTTTATAAAAAAAATGTCAAGTCTCTATTTTCAAAATTGTATTTGTACTCTATTTTTTAAAGGTAAATGTGTTTTCCGACCATGTAATTATCGGTATTTGATTACTTTAATTTTTCATATGTAAAACATTCTTGGTATAGTCTCTAATATGAACAGTTCATATCATTAAAATGATCTAGCTACCCAAACATCATAACATAGAAATGGAGAAATCCCCATTTGTTTAGAAAATGGAGAGGACCTGGACCTGTAAAAATTATGAAAATCCCATTTTTATGGAGCTTCCACAATTATTTTATAAGAGCTCACAGCCGTTTGGATTGAGGAGAGGAGAAGTAAAGGCAAATTGTAGTTATGAAGGGAAGAGAAGTAAGGAGAAGGAAATGGAGGAAAAGTGTGTGTGTGTG
>JAOTRH010173697.1:0-12294 GCA_034768845.1 Heliamphora exappendiculata | reverse complement strand
TATTAGACTCTTTATTCAAATTATTAGGTCAATAGTTCATTTAGGTTGTTATATATATTGTCCTATTTGAACAAAAATAAAAAGTACATTTTTTACCCAATCAACTAAATTCAAAAAAGCTAAATAGAAAATTAATTTACTAAACAACTTAGTTTAAACCTAATTTAAAATTTTAGCTAAAAAACTAAAAATAAAAAAACAAACTTTTAAGCAAGTTGCCCACATTCCACGTCGATGGAAGATAGAAAATTATGTCTAGTATATAAAAAAAATTTATAGGTTACTACTTATAACTTGAGTTTAAGTATTTTGGATCGCATTGTAGGCTATTTATACAGGTTATTAGGCTAGTGGTCAACTTAAGTCATAACAAATGGTATTAAAGTTAATCTTGATTTTTATGTAGGACTCTGTGATGGTGTAGATAGAGAAGTAGAGGCTTCGGAGAAAAATAGAAATCCTAATGTTATATAACTTATACACGTTAATGAGTTGTTCTATGTTCACTAATAAACTATTATCTACATCTCAACCAGAGAAAGAATCTAGACCACGCAACGAGAGCATCGCTTATTTGAGTAGGGAGTATTATATACCACATCTCACATTGGTGGGAGATAAAAATTAAATCTAGTATATAAAAAAACTTTTATGCTACTATTAATAATTTGAGTTTAGATATTTTGAGTTGCGTTGTTAGGCTTTCTAAAATTATTAGATAAAATATCTTTTAAATAGCTTTTCATTGGATAAGCCCAAAATTAACTAAAATTACTTTAAACATAAAACAATAATTTTTAGATAAAACAATTTTTCGTTGATATTGTCGTAACTAGCAGGGTCTAAAAAAGTATAACTAAATTTTTTTATTAGACTTATATAATCAAGAATTAAGTGGTCTCTTACTCAATAGTATTAGTGAGTATGACACTCCCAAATAAGAGTGAAAGGGTTCAAGTTTTACTAAGTGTGAAGTGTCAAAATAAATACACATATTTTGAATCCCATTTATTTTGAATGTTCTATTAGAATTTTAGACATATTTTGCTTTTCTTATGAGGGTAAAAGTAAATATTAAGGCCGAGTTTGTTTTGACGAAAAATATTTTCATTAGAAACATATTTTCTAAAAAGTATTTTTTATGTATTTAACTGTGACTTTGAAAATAATAGTATTAGTGGATACGATATTATTAGAATGGTACCAATGGCGACGATGGTGGTAGTGACTCCTCAAACTCTTTGACCCTATACTTTCGAGATCTCGAAATCTCAAGAACTTGGATTCTCGGACATCCGGCACCTTAGACATTTGGGACCTCGAACCCTAGGTACCCTGAGACTCTAGACCCTAGGGACCCGGAGACCCAAAACTTTGAACCCGTAGGACGTTGGATTCCCAGGGCCTTAGACCTAGGAGACCCAGGGACCGAAGGACCCTAAAACCCGGGACCTCTAGAGCCCTAAACCTCGAGACTCCTAGGACCCCGAACATTAGACCTCGAGACCCTAGGACTCCTGGAACCTCGGACCCTAGGACCCCTAGACCCCTGGATCACGGACCCCTGGACCCTAAAAACTTGGAAACCCAGACTTCCAAACTCTGAACGCTCGACCTTCTAAATCCTAGACTAGTGGTGCTGGTTGTAGAATAGTAATATTGGTGGCGATGATAGTAGTGTGATAGTAAGGGTGAAAAATGCTTTTCACCGTAAAAAAATAGGAAATGTTTTACACCAAAATTAACTTATTTTTTATTAATTTAAAAAATATTCATTATTGGCTTTTAATTTTTGTCGTACTAAATATTAAAAAATATAAAAAAATATTTTTTTCCATCGAAATAAACGAAGCCTAAGAAGCTAAAAAAAAGTTACTTTGGATGAACTTTATGACTTTTTGGTAATGCTAAAGTGTCAATCTATGGTAATAACTAGGGTTATCAATATTAGTATGGGATCTTGCCTCCCCATTTCTTAAAAAATTAGAAATATTTCAATTTCTATTTTATGGTGTGTAAGGGTGATTTATTTTCATGACTAAAACTGCTCATATTATAGAGATTACCTATATATCATATATATATATAAAATATTAAGTTGATTAGACATGTGATTAGAATATATTTATTTTTTAAAAAATAAATAATAAGTAAAATTTTAAAAATAATCGTACATTTAAAAAAAAAATAACTTGGTCCAATCATCTAGTTTTCGATTTTGGGTCAACTTAATTTTTTTGCACGAATAAATTTTTTTGGTAAGCTTTGTAATATAAATAGTTCGGATTATCAAATTAGTCTTAAGTGGACAACATAAGATAAAAATAGAGAAATCTCTATTTTTTTAATAAAAGAAATGGAGAGGAATTTAATCCATTTGTACCCCATTTTCATTAATTTTTTAATAAAACTTTATTATGCTTAAAATATTGGTCGATAGTACTACTTGGATGGTATTTAAAAATATTGGATAGGTACCTACGCATAGTTAACTTAACAAAATATTAATTTTTAATTAAATTTTTTTGTCTCATCTTTTTCATTTTATTTTATGACTCAAATTTAAGATTCAAACATAGCATAAAAGGATGGTTCTCAAATGGTAGTTCTTCGTAAATAAATTTAAATATTAAAATTATCTCATTTTTATATTATCTTGATAGTATAAATAAAAAAAATAAAAATTAAATATAGACTAATTAATCTAAATATTTTATTTAAGATATTTATGTACATTAGATTATTTATTACATGATAATATTTTTTAAAAAGAATATATAATATTTTGTAACAGTAAATTTAAAAAGGTACCCTGTAATTCACTTGTACTTGTGATCGGTATGTACTCTGCTAATAGAAAAATTGGTAGTCAGTTTGATACAGTATTCCGAATTTTGATTATAGCTGATTAGATTATTGATTTTGATTTTAAACAAACTATCTTAATATGTTTGTTGCAATTAAATATTATTATAGATTAAATCAACAGAGTTACGTTGATACAAAACCTTGTAAAATTGACTTTTTTGTCTGCATAATTGTCAGTTTTGCCCTTAAAGCAGGTGAATACCTATACATAATTGTCAGTTTTGCCCTTAAAGCAGGTGAATACCTATATAAAAAAAAATCACTTGTAACGAAAATTAAACAAAAGCAATGTGCCAGTGGCAAGACTTGAAAATAATGAGTTTTTCCAAGCATTCGTTTTGGTGCTTCTAATAAGATGATATAAAAAAATAATGAAGAAGTACTGATCTATGGCTAAATTACACAAGAAAATTAACTTTAAAATTTTTTTTTCTCTTTTTCCTTGTATTTTGCTACTCAAATCCAAGATTTAGACATGGCATATATAAAATGATAGTTTTAAACATTAAAAAAAAAACGAATTTTAAAGTTTTGCCAAACACCACTGAAGAAGCATTCGTTTGACAACTTGATTTTAAGTCAATTTTTTGGCTAAACAAGCAAAAAATTTATTTAGTTGAAAAATAGTGATTTTTAAGTCATTCAAAAAGTCAAATAAACTGAATATAAAATTCGAAAAAGAGTAAAAGTTGGGGATTAAAAAGTAAGGCTTTTTGAAAATCGTGAAAAAATAAAATTAAAAATTATTATAAAAAAAGTCAAAAAAACTTAAAAATAAATAGGCTAAAAGCTAAGAGTTGAAAAACGAGACTTTTTAAATTTTTAAATTTTAAAGCAAAAGTCAAAAAGCTAGTTTCAAACTGACTTAAAGTTTGTAGCCAAACCAAACAAAAGGCCAAGTAGACCTAGCACATTCCTGTATAAATAATTGAATTTAATTTATGTAATTTTTTATTTTCAAAGTGCTATAAAAATTATCCAACCAAAACCTAGTTAGCCTTGTTTTTGGGATAGTAGTTTATTTATTTATTTTTCAAAAAAAAAAAGATTTATGTATATATATATATATATATATATATATATTTATACTTTTTTATTTTCTCTCATCCAAAGAGTCATAAAGATGTATTTTCTTGAAAATTTTTTAGAATGATAAAAATAATTCCAAATAAGCTAGTAAGTCATTTTTTTTTATTTTTATCATTTGATATTTTTTTAAAATTTTTCTTATCATGACAATTTGAGAAAATAAAAAGAATTAATTAAAAGATTAAATGTTCAAAAAATATTATTATTATTTAATTATTTACCATAAATTAAGCCTTATTGTAGACCTATGTTTTCACTTGACTGCTTGGCGCACATGCCGCAGCCATCTTCTTCTTCCCTATCCTCAAAAAGTTGGATTAAGCTACATTATAATGTTCCGATTTTTGTCTATGTTTTGATAAGTGTAGTTCTCATGTATCGCACTTTGATGATCAAAATTATTTATTTTATAATAATTAAAATATAAATTATTTATATAAAAATTAAATTAATTAAATATTGATATGTATTTGAATAATTCTTGGAGACCTCAAGGTGATTGGACTAGTTTACGAACACTTTGATTAATTTTTAAGAAATTAATCTTACTGTCCACTAACGGGAGCTCAATTAAAATCAAAACAAAACTTCGTACAAACTAGTTCTAAAAATATTGATAACACTACAGATTTCAAATTTAAGACCTATGAAAAAGGGCCAAATTAATCTGGTTTGCAATAATTTCTTGGTCCGGACCTGGCACCAGAAGTGCAGACGATCCAGACTATTTATTTAAATTTTCTATTTTACATCTTAAAAATTAAAAATTTAAAAATTATCTCAAATTTAATAATTCAATCTCACTTTTTAATCCTCCAATACAAAATCTCATGAACTGGACCCCTCCCTCTCGTCTTCCTCCCTATAAATGAGGCCACAAATCTCCCCACTAAACTCATCAAATTAAAACCAGTTCTTGTCACCTTCACCTCCGCTATTTTTTTCTTCTCTTCTGCCGTTTTTAACTCATTTCCTCCTCCAAAAATGGCGATGAGGACGACGAAGAACACTTGTTTGATTCTTCTCTTCTCCGTCATTGCCATCTTGGTCGTCGGGAATGTTGAGTCTGCTGTTGCTCCGTCATGCCCGATCCTAACCATCACCAGCTTCAAGTTGGAATGTAACGCAATCCTCCAGAACCCCTTTCTGAAGCCAGGGTTGAATTGTTGTAACTCGGTGACAAATTTAGTCGAAATTGGTTGTGATATTTGCTTCATCTTCAGTTTCGTAATCAGCCACCCGCTTTCTCTTTTCGGTGCTTGCAATGCCTCCACTGTTGGTTTGAATCAATGTCAAAGTGAGTCATTTGCTTCTCTTCACTCAGTTTCGCTCCCTTTTTTCCGGGTACTTTTTTTGAAAATTTTTTGGGATCTCCCGGAGTACCATCTAGAGATTTTTACGGCCCGATTAATTTGTTTTGATTTTGAGTTCAATCAAGAACTAGTTCGTTTTCAACTGTTTCAATTTTTTTTAAAAATAAGTTCAAAATCAAACCGTGAGTATGGTTGAACTGGACCGAACTAAACTGAACCAATAAAGAACGATTCGGTTGGATTCAATTCTAAGAAGAAACAATAAAACAATGAAAGAAAGAAGACATAAAAGACAATAGATAGGGGCTGTTTGGTAACGTTTATAAATTTTTATTTTTTGTTTACATAAAACAAAAAATATATTTTTGTTTATTTTTATAAAAAATAAAAAATAAAAACATATTTGGCACATAAATGTTTAAAAAGTATTAGTCGGAGATGGTGGTCGAAAGTGTTATCCGGTAATAATAACAAGAGGTAGAGATGGTAAAAAATAGTAGTCAGAGGCGGGTGGTCGGCGGTGGTAGCCGGATGGTAGTGACCAAGAGTGTTAGCCAGAGATGATAGCAAGATATAGCGATGGTGGTCAGAAGTAGTAGTTGGAGATGGTGATTGGAGGTATTAGTCAAAAAAATAGTAAGAAGCAGCGATTGTGGTAAAATGTGATCAAATGTAGTGGGTAAAAGTCGAGATGATTGTTGGATATGGTGGCCAGAGGGGTAGCCGAATGTGGTAGTCGAAAGCGGTGGTCAAAGGCGGTAGCTCGATCTAATAGACGGAGGTAGTGAAAAAAAAGACACAATCAAAACGTGTTTACAAAACAAGTAAAAATACATTTTTTCTGTTTTTAAAAATTTTGTAAATTTTAAAAACTATTTACAATTTTTTGAAAACAAAAATAATTACCAAATATATTTTTGTTTACAGTTTACAAAAAATTTAAAAAAAAAAAAAACATAAACGTTACTAAACGGCCCCTTAATATTTTGAAGTTTTTATTTATTTATATATAATACATAATATAACGTAAATATGACAAAATTAAGAAATTGTTCAATTCAACTTTATAAGATTCTCTATAAGCATAATTCGAAAATTGAATCATAATGAATGGTTCTTAATAATTTAGAACTAAAAGCAAATCGTCAATCAAAAAAATTAAAAAAAATCATATGATTTGAATTGGTTTGGACTCGTTTATCAATTTTACCAAAGTTTTTTGACATCAGTAGTATTGTATGTCATTATTTACATAATATTCTAGATAAATAAAAATGTGCCATGTACACTAAACTATATTTGTATTAAAGGATAGAATAAAGAGGAATTAAGTTATTTTAGTGGTAGATGTTATCTTTAAAATGTTGATCATATATCACCTAGCCTATTTTTTAATTGAATTATTTGATAGTAATTGATACATTAGATAACTTATAACACCTGCAACTATTGTATAATCACTTTGAAAAATTACAAAACATTACTTGTGCATAATTTTTAAAAACCCCACCCTTAGCTATATGTATATAAATAAATTTTATCATAAAAGATTACAAAAAAACATAAATGTGCAAAACATATAATTATATATATCAAATTCAATTACTAAAAATTGAAACTAATTTTAATGAATTATACACACTTTGAAGATAGACCCAACACTAACTAAAATCATTTCAAACTCAAGAAATTAATTTTTAGATAAAACAACTTTACATTGATATTGTCATAATTGGCAAGGTGTAAATGAACATATTTAAACAGTTTTTTTTAGATATATAGTCAAAAATCAAGTAGTCTTTGACTCAGTAGTATATATGGGTGTGACACTCTCAAATGAGAAGTGTTCAAGCCTTATTAAATACAAAATGAGAGTAAATACATGCGAATATTTGTTAAAATTTTGAGGGTGTAATTTAGAATTTATTTTATTTTGAATGTTTTGTTAGATTTTTAGACATGGTTACTGCTTTTCTTTTGACGGCCGGTAGATTTTAAGAAGTCAAAAAATAACTTACTTTTCAAAAACTATGAATTTTTGATAATGTTGAAATTGTCAATCTATGGATTATAATTGGGATTATCAATATTTGTACCATACCGGTCAGTAACGTCCTTCACCTATCGTTACATATTATATGAGATAAAAGTAAGTACTGTAATACCGAAATTTCATTATGCTCAAAATATTGGTTGACACTCTCGGGTGGTATCGAAAAATATTGGACCTATAACAAAAAATTAACTTTTAATTAAATTTTGATCTCTTCTTTTCTATTTCATTTTAGTACTCAAATTCAAGATTCAAACATAGCATAAAAGGATAATTATCAAATGTTAGTTCTTCATAAAAAGTTATTTTAATATTAAATTGATCTCACTTTTTTGTTATTTTGATTATTATAAATAACATAAATAAAATTATTACTTTGTCCGTTATAATATTCGTAACGTTGATTATAGCTGACTAGATTATAAATTTTGATTTTAAATATAATCTCCTAATATGTTCGTCGCAATTAACGATTACAGATTAAATCGATAGAGTTATAGTTGATATAAAACTTGTAAAATGCCTTTTTTTTTGGGCATAATTGTTAGTTTTTCCCTTAAAGCATATGAATACCTTAAAAAAAAAAAAACTTGGAACGAAAAACAACAGCATTGGGCCAGAGGGAAGGCTTGTAAATAATGAGGTTTTAAAAGCATTGTTTTGGTGCTTCTAATAAGGTGATATAAAAAAATAATAGGTATTGATCTGTGGTTAAATTAAACAAGAAAATTAATTTTTAATTATTTTCTTCTCCTTTTTCTTTTTTAAAAGTCGGTACTGTAATATCAAAATTTCATTATTGTCAAAATATTGATCGATACTCTCAGGTGTTATCGAGAAATATTGGATAGATACTTATAACAAAAATTAACATGTAATTAATTTTTAATCCCTTTTTTACTATTTAATTTTAGTACTCAAATTCAAGATTCAAATATAGCATAAATATTGAAATTTTAGAGCACAAATTCCCAAAATACAACTGGTTGAGCAGCGAAAAATCTACATAGGTTACGATTCATAAAAGACAAATAAAAATAGAACTAGAACAACAATATATATGGTTCGGCTGACTCTACCTCAATGGGAGAAGAAATAATCTACTATTTATAAATATGAAATACAAGTTTCACTCTCAACACCACAATATCTGTATATAGCCTCAAACTGAACATCTCCGTATCTTTCTAGACTCTCTCTAGCCTCTTTCTGAGTCTCTTCTGAGTATCACATAATACACCCACGTTATAAGGTTTCAGAAACCTACACCTCTTTAAATAGGGTACAAAAAACTAGGTCAAAAACCCTAGCTGTGCGCAAAATTGTTGTCGCGCCCAGACTGCTCGATCAGTCATAGAGCCTTTTTGATTTCTTCATAGTCTGCAAAGGCCCTATGACTGGTTTTCTCTCTTTTTTACCATTCCAACATTGTCTAAATGTTCTACTAAACATGGAAGCCAAAATTTGAGATACCAAACCCAACAATTTTCACATTGACTCGAATTTTTGAACAATCTTTAAAGATTTGTCGGCCATCTCATCCTGCACCACTTTCACGAGTATGTGCTCCACCATCTTTTAATCATTAACCTGGATAAACTTAAACCAAATTCAAGCCAAACTTGAATTTAACCCTCTTACAATCAACGTCTTATCATTTTTGGACAATCTTCCAAACTCCAAATTCTCAGTGTTCTGTGGAAACTCTACCTTCTCTGATACTGTTACTTGCCCTGAACTATGACTGTGCTACTTGTAGCTTTTTTGTAAGACGAAAAATTTTCACTAAATTGTTCGCGCTGCTGTTGACTTGAACCACTATCACTCGATTTTCTAGGTAAACTTTTCTAATCAAGATCTACCTTGTCTGCTGCTTTCTTTTTCTGAAGATCTGCTTTACCCTGCTTGTTAATCTAACCAAGCCGCAAATATCTGAGTATCGAGCCGTCTCTGCTAGACTTTGTCTGTGTGGTAGTGGTAACTCCAGCTACCATCGTGTTTCATATCAGTTTGTAGAGATTCTCCACTTTTTGTCATTTCATGATAACTATAGCCCGTCTGCTAATCTTCATTGCTCCATCCCTTCTTGTGTATCCGCCACCCAAAGAACCAATGTCTCTAAAGAAATCAAATTTTTTCTTAATATTGGAACATGTCTTACATTCCTCAAAACTCTTACAACCCCATAGAACAATTTGATCTTGACTGTATTGATTCCAATGGCTGTGCAGGCTACATCATTCCTTGTCAAAATCGTACCACCGTTGTAAAGCTTGTATGTGTCAAACCATTCTTTTATTGGACGCATATGGTACAAGTATCCTGAATTTAATATCCATGTCTTTGACAGAAAATTAAAATATGAAGAAACTAAAAGTACATCTTCATCTACCTTATTGTTAGACGACTCCTTAGCTAAACTAACAGAATCTGTAAGCGCTTTTTCTTTCTTCTTTTCCTCCATATGCTGCTTTAATTCATAGAATTAGCTCTTGAAATGACTAATTTTGTAGCAATACAAGCACTCCACATCCTTCATTGGATGTGACTTGGATCGAGATCTTCCACTTACCTTTCTCGTTTGATCTACTCCTTCCCCTGCTTGATTCAGGCTTAGTCGCAAACACGCTATCTGCATCTGATTCACCATCTCTTTTTATCTTCTCGTGTGACAAAACAGCACCAGTAATCTCTTCAAGTTCTAGAGCATCCTTCTCGTACATCAGTGTTGTTATTAGATAATCATAGGAGGTTGAAAGCGATGCCAACATAAGTATCGCCTTTTCCTCATCATTAAATTTTACTCAAAACTTGGATAGTTGTACGATGGGTATATTATACACATTTAGGTGTTCCAAAAGATTCGTACCATCTTTCATTTGTAGTCCATATAGTTGCTTCTTCACGTACAACTTGTTAGACAGATTCTTCTTCATGTAAAGACCTTTCAGCTTCTGCTAGATCTCATGTGCTATTCCCACATCAAGCATGTTGTGAATAACTTCGTCTCCTAGATTCAATCGAATCAAATTCGTGGCCCTGCAATCAAGATCATCCCAATCGTCGTCAATTATCTTTTCTAGCTTTCTTGCATTGCCGAGTAATGCCTTGGAGACCCGTTGCAAGATCAACAGATCCTTTATCTGCCTCTGCCATAAGAAAATGTTATTCTTGCCAGAGAAAATTTTGACTTCATATTTGATATTAACTATCTTTACTGCGACCGATTGACCAAGCTAATAACCAGAAGCTCTGATACCACTTAATGAAATTTTAGGGCACAAATATCCAAAATACGACTAGTTGAATAGCAAAAAATCCACATAGAATAAGAACAACAATATACGTGGTTTGGTTGATTCCTACCTTATAAAAGAAGAAACAATCAACTATTCATCAATATGGAATACAAATTTCATTCTCAATTTCATAATCTCTGTGTATAGCCTTAAATTGAGCCTCTCCCTATCTTTCTATGCTCTCTCTAACCTCTCTCTAAGTTTTTTCTGAATATTAAACAACACACCCACATTCTAGGGTTTCATACTAACTCTCTTTAAATAGGTTACAAAAAACTAGGTTAAAAACCCTAACACCCGTAACTCTAGCCGCGCGCAAAATTGCTGTCGCTCATAGACTACTCAATTGGTTAAAGAGTCTTCTTAGTTTTTCTACAGTCTACAGATGTCCTGTAATTGGTTTTTGCCTTTTTTCACCATTCCAACACTGTCCAGGTGTCTCTACCAAACATGAAAACCAAAATTCGATACACTAAATATAAAAACATATAAAATTTGCATATAAAATCTTCTTTAGTTATATATACTTTTCTATTTTCTCTTATTGAGACGAGTAAAAAACATATAAAATTTTGTCAAAATATGAAAAAATTAACTAAAAGATTAGACGTTCAAAAATATAAAAATAAACAAAAATCTATAATTATTTATAATGAGTTAAGCCTTGATGTAGGAGAAATTATTCTATGGACAAGAAACACCACTTCAGCATGTTAGCTTGTGTGCTCAATTATTACATGCATGCCATGAGCTTACTTAATATAAGGTCATGCTGACGTGTAATAACTGTTAGCCTTTATTTCAAGGTTTTTCTCTGAACTTACAAATACATGACGTGCGCGTATCAGTACACTAACGTGGCATTTCTTACATGGTGAATAACTCCTTCCTAATGTAGACCTATGATATTGTGCGCACATGCAGCAGCCATCTCTTTCTTCCCTCTCCTCAAAAAGTTGGATTAAGCTCTTTTAATTATGTTTCAAATTTTGTTTATTTTTGGATAGTTGTAGTTCACCTAAATCATACTTTGATGATCGAAATAGTATGCTATCTTATAACACCTAAAGTTTAAATCATTTATCAAAAATGAATTAACCGAATATCGATATGTATTTGAATAAATCAGAAAACTAACTAGTAAAACAAATAACAACATTTACTTTAAAAAAATAAATATGATTATCAAGTACTTAAACAACATTCTATGACATCGATTTTTTAGATAAATAATTCACACATTAAACTAAATCAATCTATTGAACGATTAAGATTATCAAATTGCGTCACAGTTGTTCAAAAATAAACAAAAATGAACAATAACAAAATATAAAGAAGCTTAACTCCCATAAAGTGAAACTTAAACCCTCTTTAGTAAATGACCCGGCCAGGTCCAGTCTTTGGGTGGACTAAACCCCCTCTCTTTCTCCATATACAAATGTATTTACTATACTATTTGATATTAGTCGATTTATGACTATATTCAGATACTGATGTCTTTTGATACTGCGATTCAGATCTCTAATTTGCATAAAAATCTAAAATATTTGTAGATTTCAATACAAATAATTGGTCAGAGTTTAGTTTTTGCATTTTTGTGACTGGATTTATGTGTTGTGCGTATTTTTCTTTTTTTCTCCCATAATTTTCTTATCTGCCGGGTCTTCTCCCT
>JAOTRH010173686.1:0-12295 GCA_034768845.1 Heliamphora exappendiculata | reverse complement strand
AAATACAAAATAAAGAAAAATAAATTTATTTTATAAGATTATTTTAGGTAATTTTTAATTTTTTTTATCTTTCTATAAATTTTTTAAATTTTATTAATTTTTCTTCGATAAGAGAAATTTAAGAAGATAAGATTTTAATTAATAAAATAAAATATATAAAATAAATAAATAATATAAAATAAATCAATTGGTAAAAAAATCATCTCAAATAACTATTTTTTAGTATATATTTACTTATGACGGTAAGATATCGTCTCAAATAAATTTTTTTTTTTGCGTCGGGAAGAAAACCGTCGCAAATGATTTATTTTTGCTACCACTTTGTTACGACGGAAAACAACCATCTCTAATAAAACATTATTGGCGACCAAATTTGTTGCGACGACAATAACACTGGCTCAAATGGTATATTTTGCGACCACTTTTTAAGACGGTCAAAAACT
Source organism: Heliamphora exappendiculata (assembly GCA_034768845.1). Taxonomy (NCBI): domain Eukaryota; kingdom Viridiplantae; phylum Streptophyta; class Magnoliopsida; order Ericales; family Sarraceniaceae; genus Heliamphora; species Heliamphora exappendiculata. The sequence continues at coordinate 11,852 of JAOTRH010173686.1, read as the reverse complement.
GTCGCGAATGACCTATTTTTTGAGACGTAAATTATAACAGTCGAGAAAGTCGTCTTAAAAGACCAATGTTTGCGTCCACTTTTTGCATCAGCTACTATATCATCGCAAAAGATTAATTTTTTGCTACCACCTCGTTACGACGGGAACTAACCGTCGCAAAAGGTTATTTTTGCGACCAAGTTTTACGACGGTAAAAAACCGTCATGAGAGATCCCTTTTTTGAGACGGTAATTATACCCGTCGCAAAAGGTACTATTTGAGATGACAATGGCTGCCGACACAAAATTTTGACGCAAAAAGTGCTTTTTCTTGTAGTGAAATCTCAAAACTTCAAAGGCTCACTAAAAATCTTGAAACTCTGATGAAAAATAGTGAGACCTTTGATGAATTTTATGCCAAGTTGAGCGACATCGTAAATTTTAGTTTTATTCTTTGAGAAAAAATCCTAGAATCTTGCATTATTCGACAAATTTTACGATCACTTCCTGGATGATTCCAACCAAAAGCTACTGCCATTGAATAAAGTAAGGACATTGATTTTCTAAAAGTGGAACAGTTAGTTGGAAACCTTCAGACTTATGAGTCGACTCTACGTCAACCTAAAAAATTGAAAGTCATTGTTTTAAAATCTTCAAAGGTTGACTTGGAATCTTTTGATGATGAGGCGGACATTAACCCTAAAATTATGACATTTATTGTGAAAAAATTAAGAAAATTTGTTTTGAATAAAAAAAAACCTAACTTCAAGGCAAAATATAAAAATTTTGGTCATAAGAGTAAGAATGTTGCCAAGTACAAGAAGAAAAAAAATCAAAAGTTCAAAACCAGACTATACAGTGTTTTGAGTGTCAAGGGTTTGGACATATTGCTTAGAATTGTCCAAATAAAAAGAAAAAGAAAGAAAAAGTCTTCACTATCACATGGGATAATGAAATTGAGTCAAGTGATGATAAAATAGAATCCGAACATGAAAATAAAGAATGTAAGTTTGTTGCCCTCACTGCATCTACTGGCTCACCAAAATTTGAATATTTTGATCGAGAATTAGGTGTTTCTCACAATGATTCCGAAAAAGAGAATTCAGTTTCAGATTCAGATGATGGTAGTAAAAAACATCTTCAGTGAGCTTATGATAAATTGTATAGAAAAAGCTACAAAATAAAAAAAAGTTATCATTAAGTTGTCACTGAAGATTAAAGTATTCGAAAAGAAAAATAAAGGCCTTAAATCAGAATTGATCAAGTCTCAAGCTCTTGTATCTCAATTGAAAATTCTTAAATCTAAAATGTCTGAAAATCTGGTCAGTTCTGACAAACAGATGAATGAACTTATTGAGTCTTCTAATTTTCTCAAATCAAAAGTTTTGAAATTAGAACAAGAATTACAAAATTCAATAAAGTTAAAATCCACGTTTGAGGTAAAAATCAAAGAATTGGAATTTGATTTGAATACTGCTAATACCATGCTCAATAAGTTGAATGCAGGATTCCTAAGCTTCGAAGAAATTTGAAGAAATTCTAAGTGTTCAAAAAGTGGCGTCAGATCGAATTTGACTTGGTTATGTTGAAAATTCTTCAATTTCGAAGACATTAGGTAAAATCAATTTTGTTAAAATTGTCAACATTCCTACAGGTTCGGGTCAAAATTCTTTGAAAAATTCTGAACAATTCAAGGATCAAAATTCGGGAAACTCTATTAAAAAATCTTCACCACAATTAAGCGGTTTTAAAATTTTTTTTCTTGTCTGTCACTATTATGATGTTGTGGTATACATTCGATTCCATTACAGAAGATTAAAAACACTATTTTTATATCAAAATTAAAATTTTTTTTGAAAAATTACATGACCAAATCAGAAAACTGCACAAAATAGCTCATTGGCAGTCAAGCGCTTGAGTGGACCCTTTGAGCGCTCAAGCGGACAACTGGTAGAGTGCATATTTTGGCCATAAGCCTAACACCCAAAATAAACCTTTTCCTAAAACTCGATCTGTTTGGGTTAAAAAGTTTGATTTGAAAAGTGATGTAGTTTACACTACTTTAAAAACTTAAAATTCTTTTATGTGGTATCTTGATAGTGGTTGTTCCCGACACGTGTCAGGCGATAAGTTCTTATTTTCAAGTGTCGACCCTTATGATGGAGGGCTTGTCACATTTGGGGATGGAAACTCTTCCAAGATTATTGGGAGAGGATCCATTAGCTCTCAAGGGCTTCCTAAATTGGATAATGCCCTCCTTGTAAATGGTTTAAAAGCTAACTTACTCAACATTAGCCAAATGTGTGATAAACACCATGAAATATATTTTACTAAAACTAAATGTTTGATTTTGGATTAAAAAAAGTTGTAATTCATGGCGTTTGAACATCTGACAACTACTATGGAATTTTGCCTAAAACTGATCTAACATGCCATTCAGCTAAAACTCATGAAGTTGAATTGTGGCATCATTGTTTGGGACACATAAATAAGGACCTATTCAGATTGGATAACCTTGAATTGGTTAATGGTATTCCAAAAATGACTAATCCTACAAAAATTATTTGTGGACCATGTCAATTGGGTAAACAAAGTAAAGTCCCCTACAGAAAAATAAATCAGCTGCTACTCAATACTGTCTTTAGTTGCTTCACATGGATCTTATGGGTTCTACTAGAACAAAGAGTATGAGAGGCAAGAGATATATTTTTCTTGTGGTCGATGACTTTTCTAGGTTTACTTGAGTGATTTTTTTCAAAAAAAAAATCTGATACTTTTTTTAATTTTAAATCCCTATGTCTAAAACTGAATAATAAACAGACAGCGAAGAATAAGCATATTACAAAAGTCAAATTAGATCATTGAAGAGAAATCTAGAATTCTGAATTCTCCAATTTTTTTAACAAACTCGAGATTCAGCATGAGTTCTCTGCTCAAAAAGCACCACAATAGAATTGTGTAGTAGAACGAAAAAATTGAGTGATATAAGAGATGGCTAGAGTCATGCTACATGGTAAAAACATTCCTCTTAGATTTTGGGTTGAGGCCGTAAATACTGCATATTATGTTATAAATCAAGTTTATATACGGTCAGGCACCAAAACAGACTACATATGAACCTGAAAGAGTAGAAAGCCCAATGTGAAATATTTCAGAACTTTTGGAAATAAATGTTACATCTTAAAAGATTGTGAGCAACTGGGTAAATTTAACTCCAAAAGTGATGACAGAATATTTTTGGGTTATTCCATTAATAGTAGAGCATGTAGAGTATATAATTTGCGTACTTCTATTGTTATAGAATCTATTAATGTAGTTGTTGATAATACAGAGATTTATGAAGATATACAGATGTCTGAAGCAGACATGGTGGACACACAGGTGTGGATTCAAGTTCAGACATAGTTACAACACCAATGGAGCTAACAACTCTAGAACCCTCATCCAGAGTCAAGCTCAATCATCCAATTGTCTAGGTGATTTGAGATGTGACAAAACCAATGATGACACGTCGACAAATGCGAAATTAAATAAATCAGGTAAGTCATTTATGTTACGTGTCTTTTGTAGAGCTAAAAAATGTAAAAAAGGCTCTGACTAATGATTATTGGGTTAATGCTATGCATGAAGAACTCAAACAATTCGTGAGGAATGATGTTTAAGAGTTAGTACCAAGACCTGAAAATGTCAATATGAATGGTACAAAATGGATATTCAAAAATAAATCTAATGTACATGGGACTATAATAAGAAATAAGGCTACACTCAAGTAGAAGGGATAGACTTTGATGAGACCTTTGCACCAGCGGCCAGATTAAAGTCTATTTGTATTCTGCTTGCTGTGACTTGTTTGTTGAACTTTAAATTATATCAGATGGATGTAAAAATTGCTTTCTTAAATGGGCAATTGAAGAAAGAGGCTTTTGTTGAACAACCAAAAGGCTTTGAGAATCCACATCACCCTGATCATGTATACAAGCTCAAAAGAGCTTTGTAGGGGCTCAAACAAGCCTCTCGAGCCTGGTATGAAAGACTAACCACCTTCCTAGTTAACAATGATTTCATTAAAGGAAGTGTGGATGAGAACCTATTCAATAAAAAGGACGAAAGAGATATTCTTATTGCACAAATTTATGTTGATAATATTGTGTTTAGATCTACTTGTAAATCTCTTGCCCTTATCTTTTCAAAATGCATGTATAAGGAATTTAAAATGAGTATGGTAGGTGAACTTAATTATTTTTTAGGCTTACAAATCAAACAGTTTGACAATGGAATTTTTATCTCACATTCAGAATCTACTAAACCTGTTTGAACCCCTATGAGTACATCTGTAAAATTGTCAAAAGATGAAAAGGGTCAAAGTGTTGATCAAACCATGTTTTGGAGTACGATTGGGAGTCTACTGTATCTTACTGCTAGAAGACCTGACAATGCATTTAATGTTGGTATTTGTGCCCATTATCAATCAAATCTAAAAGAATCACATTTAACTGCAGTTAAAAGAATCATTCTGTGAGACCCTGATCTGTTTTCTTTTTTTGGCATTTTCAGACACGCGTTACGTATTTTCGTTTGAGCATGTTTTTATTTCTTTTAATACATGATCAGGCTTAGATATGCATGCGGGATAGGTTCCCCGGGCCGTGGGCCGTTGTGGTGCGAATTTCAAAAATTAAAAAAAAAATTTTTTTGGAGGCCTATAAATATTTGGAGTTAGATATTTTCATAAAGATATTTTCAAAACTTAACTCCTAAGTTTCTTCCATATTCGCTCTGCCTTTTCTCTAACTTCTCGGGGGCTTGAGGCTCGATTTTCAACGATCCAACAGCGGATCCTTACTTTTTGCGCGGTGGGCTATGCAACCATCATGTCAGATTTTGATTCCGGCGAGGCTCAGTTTTTGCACATGAATCGAGACGTCGAGTTTTGAACTTACTGAGGTAGGATTCTAGATTTGTATGTTTTATAAGGGTGCTACGTGTAATCGGGTGTCTTTTTACCGGTTGGTTTGCTGTAGATCTGAGTTTATGTTCAGTTGAATTTTTGGGTGAAAAACCAATTTTTTGTCGATTTCGTAGATGAAGTCGGGTGTCAGGAGTTCTTTCGAGGTCTTGGTGTTAGACCTGGGTGTAGGTATGTTTGAGGGTGTTAAAAAGGGAGTTTTGAGGCTTTGATATGAGGTTTGGAGGGCTGACCCGTAGCTTGAAAAACGGTTTTTGGGTTGGTTCAGTCGACTGAACCCATGAGTTCAGTCGAATGGATCATTATTCTTGAGGTTCAGTGGACTGGACCTCGAAGGTCAATCGATTGGACAGTGCTTCTGTGGCATTTTGGCTTTTCCAGTGTGTTTTTCAGTCTACTGGGGGTTGGGTCCAGTCAACTGAAGTTCTGGGCTGTTGGTTTTGATGGTTTGGGTTGCGTCTTTGGTGTCCGATCTGTGTCCTATGGTATTCAATTAATTAATTTATGGGAATTAGTTGATTCAAATACCTGTGAATTCTTTTTGGGGTTTAGTGATCGTGTGGTGGTTTCGGGGTCGTGTTGTGGCCTTGGGTGTTTCGTTTAGGTGTTGTCCTCGGGGGTGGCATGCATGGTTAGATGCGAGCTGTTGTGGCACAGTTGCGTGCATGTTGGTTATGCTCGAGACGTGTAAGTCTGTGGTGCAATTTTAGTGTTTGGTTCTAGTGAGAATCAGTCTGAGGGAGGTCTGGGTGTTGATCTCCACGTTAGGTGTTGGTTGTCCCTATGTGTGGACGGGTCCCGATTTATGGTTGGGTCGTTCGGGTATCGAATGACGGGTGTGTGGCTTGTGATGTTTAGTCGGGTTATATGGCTATGTGCATTTATAACTGTTTCTCTACGTATGGAATACATAGCATGATATCTGATATGTATCTTAGTTGCATGCTGTAAAACTTAGAGTTTTATTAGGCATGGATGTGATGGATCTGCGGGGAATGTGCATGTGGTGCATGTGGTATGTTTATGTATTTAAATCCTAATTAGGTTATGCATAGGAATGTTTGGTATTATCCCGTAGTTTTCGGTGTTACCCCATTAATTTTAGTTTTATCCTGTAATATGTGGTGTTATCCCATGGTATGCGGTGTTATCCCGTGGTATGCGATCTTATCATGTGGCATGCGATTTTATCCCGTGGTGTAATCCGTAGTCGGCGGTTCCGTCCCATGGCTTACGGTAAAGTATGCGGCTTTACCCCGTGGTTTGGTTGGTGGTTTTAACCCGTGGCTTGGTCTATGATTTTACCCCATAGTATACGACTTTATCCCATGAATGTATGTTTATGTATGGATCTTTGTGTCAGTGTTAGGACTGTGATTGCGGCGTATGAGGGCCGGTTATTAGATTTGTGGTTGAGACGTGTGAGGGCCGGTTGTATGTATCATGGATTGCATGTATTGCATTATGGGACGGATAGACCAATTTTTAAACTGTTTTAAGAGTCGCGTGAATCACGATCTAAAAACCCTTTTTCAACTATTTTTGGGCTCCTGTGAGTGAGTTAAATGACGGTTTGTATCATCGCTTTCCCGTTTGCATGTGAAAATATTTTCAAGACTTGAAAGAGAGTCTAAAATTGCACCTTGTTTTTCCTAGCATGTTTAGCTTACACTGCATGCCTGTCTAGTTTTTGCTGAGCCTTGGCTCACGGTGTAGGATTTTGTTTTTCTTCAGGTACCGGTCACGCTAGTTGATCTGGAGGTGCTGGAGGAGGCGAAAGAGTGTAGTCTTCCTTTTTGTTAGTTTTGTTACATATATGTTGTAACATATTTTCTCGGCATTAGAGCTTTGTAATGTATGCCATTTGGCACTTATATACAATGCATGTATGGTTTATTTTGAGAGTGTATTCTCAGTTGGGTATAATATTTGGTTGTTTATGGGTGTTTCACGTGGCCTGGAGTTTGGAGCTTGACAACTTGGTATCAGAGCTCTGGGTTCGAATACCTAAGAGCCGTAGGAAGAGATTGCATCACCGTGTGAGGTTGATTGCGTGTGCTTGACTGCATGTGTTTAGATGTTTTGATAACATGAACGTGATAGCATGCGGGTCATATGTGAATGATGTGTATATGTGAGCACGGGGGTTGAATCTTAGGAGTGATAGTCATGCATTTGGGTGTTTGGGTTAACAAACTTGGAGGCCAAGTTAAAAATGCGTTTAGCTGACGTGATTTCTAGCAGGAAATCTGAGTAGGTTATCCAAATAGATGTGTCATTCTTGTTGGTTCTCCTCGGTATGTGGGGTTGTTTAGCATGAACCTATGTGGCTATGTGTTAGCATGCTTATGTGGTTAAGCATTTACGTTCATGCTATGTGCTATGTCTTATGTGCTGTTTTCTTTCATATAGACGCAGTGTCAGCGAGACGAGGGCGAGGCTGTGGCCATGCTGTTGCCCAAGGGGATATTCCTATCCCTGATGCTAGGGATGCAAATGCTCCCCTAGGACCGATGGACGTGACAGAGTTGTTACGTGTGCTGGTTGGCTCTATGCAGCAGTTGGTTGAGACCTCTAGAGGTGAGGCTGTTAGGGAGAGGGTGCCTGAGGCGAGGGCTACTGTGGCGATGCGGGAGTTTAAGCGCATGGATCCAGCTATCTTTGCTGGAGATCCTGATCCTATTGTGGTGACGGAGTGGCTGGAGTTGGTGACACGGATCCTTGACACACTACAGATTCTGGAGAATGAGTTGCGGGTTTCTTTTGCCACCTTTCAGCTGAGGGGTGCTGCTCATGCTTGGTGAAAATATGCCAGGACTATTGCAAGAGTTACTTAGGCAGCTTTTACAGAAGTGTTTCTGGAGAAATACTTTCCAGTTTCGAGGAGAGACTTGTACAGGAAGGAGTTTTACACTCTTACCCAGGGGGTGATGGACGTCATGCAGTATGAGTGCAGGTTTACGTGCTTGTCCCGGTTTGCACCTGAGTTGGTGAGCACAGACGAGCTGCGTTATATGCGGTTTGAGCAGGGTCTGAGAGTGGTGATTAGAGAGCGTGTGGTAGCGATAGGGATTCGTGTGTTCACGAAGTTGGTGGAGGCACCAACGAGGGTGGAGAACACCATTATTGAGATCCGAGCTTCTAGGGAGGCCAGGATACCACAGGGTGGAGCAGAGGCGCAGACAGCTGGGCGTTTCAGCAAGAGGTAGAGGTCCTATGATCCCAGTTTTCATCCATCTGGATCACATCAGTTCTCTGCACCATCACCATCAGTGGCTTCGTCAGGAAGACAAGAGCAGAGGGAGGTTAGATGTTATCGATGCGGGCAGCTGGGGCATCGTGTACCAGATTACCCGCAGCTAAGGCAGTCTCAGGACATATCCGCAGCCAAGGCAGTCTCGGGACATATAAGAGTTCCATACAGGATCAGTCGCAGGGGACGGAGTTACCGATTTGTTACAGATGTGGTCAGATGGGACATATCCATAGGACTTGTCCCCAGAGAGAGGATGCGTCGAGTATAGTGGGCACACCAGCGAGCTCATATGTGCGGAGCGATAGCAGTATCCTACGGTTCAGACTTCCCGGATGGTAGGTGGGAGTACGTCAGTTCAGCCAGTACATCAGTCGACAGTGTCGGGTTCTGGTGGATAGGCCAGAATGGGATTACCTCGAGCGTATTCTCTTATAGATCCTACTTCTTCGAGGCCACCAGTCATGTCGGATGATGCAGATCTACCTTCAGCGAGCAAAGGTACTTTTTGAGTATGTTGACTTTGGGCCAGTTTCTTTGTTGCATCCGCATGGGAGTTGGTGATAGATTCAGTGGGTGCGCTGTGTTGAGGCAGTGGTTGATGATGATGTGAGGTTGGGATAGGTTGTAGATTCCGTGTCTTTGAGATAGTTTGCCGTTGTTTAGGATGCCTGACTTCGTTTGACTATATCCTAGGAATGGTATGGCTGACCATCTCGTATGCCTCTGTCGATTGCGATTGACGGTTTGTTGTTTGACCTTGAGTTGAATTTTGGGGGTAAAATTCCTTTAAGGGGGGTAGTGTTGTGAGACCCTAACCTATTTTTTTTTGGCATTTTTGGACACGCGTTGTGTGTTTTTGTTTGAGCATATTTTTATTGCTTTTAATGCATGATCGGGCTTAGATATCCATGCGGGGTAGGTTTCTGGGACCGTGGGCCATTGTGGTGCGAATTGCAAAAATTCAAAAAAAAAAGATATTTTGGAGGCCTATAAATATCTGGAGTTAGATATTTTCATAAAGATATTTTCAAAACTTAACTCCTAAGTTTTCTCCATATTCTATTTGCCTTCTCTCTAACTTCTCGAGGGCCTATGGCTCAATTTTCAACGATCCAACAGCGGATCCTTACTTTTGGCGCGGTGGACTGCGCAACCATTATGCTCGAGACGTGTAAGTCATTGGTGCGGTTTTAGTGTTTGGTTCTGGTGAGAATCGGTCTGAGGGAGGTCTGGGTGTTGATCTCCGCGTTAGGTGTTGGTTGCCCTTGTGTGTGGACAGGTCCCGATTTATGGTTAGGTTGTTCGGGTATCGAATGACAGGTGTGTGGCATGTGATGTTTAGTTGGGTTATATGGCTATGTGAATTTATAACAGTTTCTCTATGTATGGAATACATGGCATGATATCTGATATGTATCGTAGTTGCATGCTGTAAAACTTAGAGTTTTATTAGGCATGGATGTGATGGATCTGCGAGGAATGTGTATGTGGTGCATTGGTATGTTTGTGCATTTAAATCCTGATTAGGTTATGCATAGGAATGTTTGGTGTTATCTCGTAGTTTTCGGTGTTACCCCGTTAATTTTAGTTTTATCCTGTAATATGCGGTGTTATCCCATGGTACGCGGTCTTATCCTGTGGCATGTGATTTTATCCCGTGGTATAATCCGTAGTCGGCGGTTCCATTCCGTGGCTTACGGTAAAGTATGCAGTTTTACCCCGTGCTTTGGTTAGCGGTTTTAACCTATGGCTTGGTCTATGATTTTACCCCATAGTAACGGTTTTATCCTGAAAATGTATGTTTATGTATGGATCTTTGTCTCAGTGTTAGGACTGTGGTTGCGGCGTATGAGGGTCGGTTGTTAGATTTGTGGTTGAGGCGTGTGAGGGCTGATTGTATGTATCATGGATTGCATGTATTGCATTATAGGATGGATAGACCAATTTCAAACTGTTTTAAGAGTCGTGTGAATCGCGATCTAAATATCCTTTTTCAACTATTTTTGGGCTCCTGTGAGTGAGTCAAATGATGGTTTGTATCATCGCTTTCCCGTTTGCATGTGAAAATATTTTCAAGGCTTGAAAGAGAGTATAAAACTGCACCTCGTTTTTTCTAGCATGTTTAGCTTATACTGCATGCCCGTCTAGTTTCTGCTGAGCCTTGGCTCACGGTGTGGGATTTTATTTTTTTTCAGGTACCGGTCACGCTGGTTGATCTGGAGGTTCCGGAGGAGGTGGAAGAGTGTAGTCTTCCTTTTTGTTAGTTTTGTTACATATATGTTGTAACATGTTTTCTCGGCGTTGGAGCCTTGTAATGTATGCCGTTTGGCACTTATATACAATGCATGTATGGTTTATTTTGAGAGTGTATTCTTGGTTGGGTATTATGTTTGGTTGTTTGTGGGTGTTACACGTGGCCCGGAGTTTGGGGCGTGACACATTCAATATGTGAATTTTACTCTTGATTTTGGCATTTGGTTTTTAAAAGATACTAACTCTAACATTGTAGGATTTTCTGATGCTGATTGGGCTGGATATGCAGATGACAGAAAAAGCACCTGAAGAGGTTGCTTTTACACTGGTAACAATTTGGTGTCTTAGCATAGTAAGAAACAAAATGCAATATTCTTGTCAATAGCTGAGACTGAATATATTCCTGCTGGTAGTTGCTGTACTCAATTACTATAGATGAAACAAATGTTGTCCGATTATGGTCTTAACCATGAGTTTATTATTATCTATTGTGATAATACAAGTGTTATAAATATTTTTAAAAATCTTGTTCAGCACTCCAAGACTAAGCACATATATATTAGGCCTAATTTCATTCGTCAATTAGTTGAGGATAACATCATCACCCTTGAGAACGTTGACACTGAAAGATAATTGGCTAACTTGTTGACGAAACCCTTGAAGCACTCCTATTTGAATTTCTTAGGATGTCAATTGGAATTTATGTGTTGAACTAATGTTTGGTTCTTTTTAAAACAATGTTATTTTATTTTATTTTATTTTTATTCCTTTGACCTTCAAAACAGAAAACTTGATTAAGTCATGTGACTGAATGTTTTATGGAACAATTCAAAATATTAACTGAATGATTGTGTGCCAGGAAGAAGTTGAAGGTCAAGTTTTCTGTGAGCCTACGAGACAATTTTTAAAATAAAGGCTCTTCGCATGTGGGGTTAAATATTCATGTGACATTGTCTTGAATTTTATTGAGAAATATCCTTTTGGTTGACCATTAACGTAGAATCCCATTGTTTATGTTGATGTCTGTTAGGATGCGAAAAACTTTTTAGAACCGGCGCCGTGACCGTAAAAAATGATGCGTGCGTTTTTCATGAAAAATAAGAACGGTATTAATCTAAATATTGTTATACCTTTATGAAACTTGTCAAAAAGTTTCAAAAACTCCTGAATACGTTGAAAACGACCTGACAATCTTCTCACGTATATCCCGGACGCGCTATGACGATCATGGTGTGTGGACACCGATGCAGATCGAAGTTATTTTCTTCTTTGGTTTCTTCTCACACTTTATCTCCAAGAAGCAATAATGAAATTGCCAAAAAGAGTGAGAGGGGGGCGGCAACTAGAGGAGGATGATTAGGGTTTTGAGTCTCCTATTATGATATATATATATATATAT
>JAOTRH010173675.1:0-12296 GCA_034768845.1 Heliamphora exappendiculata | reverse complement strand
CAGTTTTCAAATTATTTTTAAGAGTCGTGTGAATCGCAATCTAAAAACCCTTTTCAACTGTTTTCGGGCACCTGTGAGTGAGTCAAAAACATGGTTGTATCCTCGCTTTTCCGTTTACATGTGAAAACTGTTTTCAAGGCTTAAAAGAAAGTCTATACCTGTACTTCGATTTCCTAGTATGTTTTGTTTATATTGCATGCTTGTCTAATTTTGCTGAGCCTTGGCTCACGGTGTGGGATTTATTTTTCTTCAGGTACCAGTCACGCTGGTTGATCTGGAGGTGCCAGAGGAGGTGGGAGAGTGTAGTCTTCCTTTTTGTTAGTTTTGTTACATGCATGTTGTAACATGTTTTCTCGGCGTTGGAGCGTTGTAATGTATGCCGTTTGACGTTTATATACAATACATGTATGATTTAAATTGAGAGTGTATTCTCGGGTTAGGTATCATATTTGGTTATTTTTGAGCGTTTCACGTGACCTAGAGTTTGGGGCATGACAACTTAGTATCAGAGCTCTGAGTTCGAATACCTACGAGCTGTGGGAAGAAGGTGCGTTCCCGTGTGAGAATGATTGCGTGTGCTTGACTGCATGTATTTAGATGCTTTGATAACATGATCGTGTTAGCATGTTAGATATGTGGACAATATATATATATATATATGTGTGTGTGTGTGTGTGTGTGTGTGGGTTGAATCTTAGGAGTGATGGTCTTATCTTTGAGCGTCTAGGTTAACAAACTTGAAGTGCCAAGTTAGAAACGCATTTAGCTGACGTGATTTCTAGCAGATAATCTGAGTAAATTATTCAAATTGACGTGTCATTCTTATTGGTTCTCCTCGGTATGTGTGATTGCAAATGACTGTCTCCAAGTATGACATATTTTTATTAAATAATTATCAAAATTTAAGCACAAATTTAAAATTTAACATAAATGTAAAGATAAAATATAATATTTTTTATTTCCTATTGTTAGTATGTCATAAAATTAACTCTATATATTTATAGATACAAAGAAAAGTATTTAATTAGTTAATATAATTAAAAGTGAGCAGGATAAAATAGACCCAAAAAAATAAATTATATTATCATTTATATTTTGATAAAGGAAAAAAAAATTGTGTGGCCTTGAAATTAGACATAGTTGCATGACGTAAGAAAAATTAACATCTACAAGCAAGACATACTTTAAAACACAAAAATAGTTAATTAGTCAACGTAATTGGGAACGAACCGGATAAAATAGAACGAAATGAGCAAATTTTATTCCCGTTAACTTTTTTATCGAGTAGAAAAAGCACTTGTAGGCCTAGGAGGGACATGAGTGTACAGCGCATAAAAAATTCTCATCTCTAAAAATGATTTATTTTATTTTAAATATTATAAGAATTTTAAAATTAATTTAAAATTTAATACGCATTAAATATAATATTTTTATTCTCTGTGTTTTTATGTCTAAAAGTAAATATTATATATTTATGTATACAAAATGTATTTAATTAATTAACATGATCGAGACTAAGTGGGATAAAATATAAAATAATATAAAAATTATGTTCTCTATTTACTTTCTTAATGAATGAGAAAAATCGTGCGAGTTCAGTGGTGGAGATGGGCGCTCCACGCAAATTAAACTATCAACTATGATATTTTATTTCAAATTTAATAATTTTTATCTATTAATTTTATTATAATTTGATCTAATTATTTTATACATTCCATGCATCGATCGCACTGCTAGTTTAATAGTAATGATGTCTTTGGAAATTTCACAAAACAAATAAGAATGCTAGTGTTACAATCTCAATGTGTATGTGCTTTCAATAGTAATTTTACTATATTAATTTAATTATTAACACATTATAACGACAAGATTATAAATTGAGAAAATATATAATTTCATATTAGTATTTATGTTACTTTTAAAAATGCACTAACATTCTTTAGACAAATCAATTTTAACACAAATGTCATCATAGGAGCAAGATTAACTCGGTACGATTCTTTTGGTACATAAAATATGAATGGTATAGACAATGAAAAAATGATGTGATATCCATTCCTTTACCCAGAAAAATAATGTAATATATTTATTGATCATACTGTATATCTTCATTATTCTATTGTAAGAATTAAAAATAAGTCTTATTAGAGAATCTAAAATGTATTCTTTATTTTGTAATATGCCATCTAGTTATTGCACATTTCATTGCATATTCTATAAATATGTTACTCGATACTGCAATATAAACTCTGCCTTTATATCTTGCATGATTATATTCATTGAACTGGTAGAATCTTTAACTATTATTTTTATATTATACCTATATATATAAAACCTAATAATTATAAGTATTATGTTGACAAATTACGTATTCAACAAAATAATATATCGTCATTTGCAATAACTAAGGATAACTCATGTCTAAGGGCACTCTTACTATTTTTTTCTCTTAAGATTACTCATGCATTTTGTCACATCCATAAAACCTGCGACCGAGAAACCAAAGGATACCAGGGTAATGCATCAAACCCCAACATTTAAATTTTGATAGAAAGGACTCAATCACAGTAAAAACAACAATCCAAGAGACGTTTCACCAAAACATACGCAAGAAAAAAAATATATGAAACACTGGATCGCCTTCACAACATTTGTTGGGACTCGGCCCCTTTTATTTTGAAACGATTAATTAAACCCTGTGTGAAAATTTCGGTGGAGAATGGTTTAATGTTTAATTGTGAGCAAGAATTAATATTTGATCAAGATTATGATTGTGGATAATAATTATATTCTCGATTATGCACGAAAATAATTATTATGGGTTGTGTGGACGAGTCTTAAGACGTTAGAACCAAACTTGAACCTTACATGTTTTTCTTTCTTGGGACACTCTCTAGCAAGGGATTGATCGAGCAGTCTGTGACAGATAGGAACTTTGAGTTTAGGAATTGAGCTTCTTTTCTTATTTCTCTCATCTCTCTTTCTCTCTAAACTGAAACCCTAGACCCTAGACCCTAGATCTAGTTTTTGGATGTTCCTTAAACTTCTCTTGCTCCTTTGGAGGTGATTCATTACTTCTCTCTCAATTAAACACCATTGGAGAGGTTGACTTGCGCGTTGGGAGCTTGGTTTTCATCCACCGGGTGGGATTTTTTTGGGTTGAGCTTGCTAGAAGCTTGGTTCTTGTGGTATAATTATCAAAGAGATAGGATCTACGATTGTCCTTGAACTTTTGTTTGAAATGAGTTATATGTTTGAAAATAAAAGCATGAAAGTTATGTTTTTAAAACTCTAAGCTAGGGTTTAATGTTATAACATGTTAAATCTTGGATTTGTGGATGATTTAAGATGATATTAACTTATTGTTGTTGTTGGACATGATTGGATACGAAAAATGAGATGTTATGGTTTAGTTTTAGGTTAACCTTGGAAAAATTGGAGGTTTTTGAATTAATAGACCCAATAATGAAATTGATAAATGATTGAGTGAATTTTGGGTTGTGGGTACCTATTTAATTGCATAAATTTCATGAATTTGATGATATATGAAAATAATGTAATGACGGATTGAAATTTTGAATAAACCATGTGAATTTGATGAGTCTTCGAAACCACAAGGTGTTGGTTGGGGATTTCAAGAAAATTAAAACTAAATATGTGAAACCTATGAAATTGAGAATTTGTAATTATTGTTTACCCTATGTGTATTGGGTGTTGACGAAAAGAATTGTGACGACCCAAAATTTTTTGGATTCATCTAGCTAGAGCGACAAATAAAGTGCTAAGCAACAGAAAGGCAAAATCTTATTTTAACATTTCTCAAAAAAATAAAATTAAATCAAAAATTTTATTATATCATTGTTCTTGCAGCAAAAAATAAAAAACTAACTGAAAATAAAAAATACTGAATATAAAGACTCTGGTGGCTAGGTTCATATGAACCAGGACTCTATTTGCTCTTCTATTTTTTTCTCTACGACGTCATCCTGTACTTTATAATCTGGTATTTGAATCAACAAGGCAACATAAAACGAAGTAATGAGTTCGAAGAATTTAGTAAACTCATCACAAGTAAAGTATGCATCGATAGTTAATCACATCAACAGGTAGTGTTAAATAAACAACAGTATATCAAAATAAATCGTGATTTAATTAATTACTAATAACTTCAATTAGGATTATCCTGGAACACTACCTAAACACATTTTCATCATCATCATCAACATTAAATCTAATACATGAGAAGTTTCTACGGTTCCAACCAGATGATATCTTAGAATAATAACAAGATCCAGCCTACGGCGAGTGTTTGCTAGATAACTTATCAAAACCTAAACTCTACTGGATATTATCAAGGTTTGGACACTTGCCCAGCCTACAACGGGTGCACCTTGATAATATCTATCACCACCACAAACCCTGACATACAACTTACCCTTCGTAATTAACCTCGTTATGATTATTAGCATGCGAAATTTATTTGTGCAACTCTTTCAATGAACACATTTTCAATAGTTAACATTAAGCAGAATTCAAAAAATAACAACTTAACATGCAAACATCAACAACAACATGAGATATCAACATATGTACGAATCGATAAATAAATAATCTTATAATCAGACAAAATATGTCAAGTGTCAGTTTCAATCCAAGTTTTGTATTTATATAATTTTTTTTTAAAAAACAACATGATCTTTCTGAAAAGAAAAAAAGAAATTAAAAATGAAAAACTTGATTGTTGGTTTAATTTTGTTTAAAAGATTTAAAACACTTTTTAAAAAAATATATAATTTAACTTTTTCTACGAAAACCCGATTAAAGTTTGACTAATTAATTAATTATTTTTTTATAAAATGAACCCTCTTTATTTCAAAATATTTATTATATATATTCAAAAAAATTCAGCAATTAAATGATCATAGGATTCATCGAAATAATTAAATATTGAACGGCGCAAAACTAGTGATTCGGTTATTATTATTATTATTATTATTATTATTTTTGTTTCAAATTTTGATTAATTATTTATATTAAAAATAATCCCTTAATATAAGAATATTCATCATACATATTGATATACAGTCACCAATTAGAACTTAAATAAAAAAAAAGAATAAATACCGACGCGTTGCGAAACTAGTGATTTCAATTACTTTTTCGATTTTCTACGATGGCACAACGATAACGGCTTCGGTTTGAGACGAATGGTTTAGACTCTTTCTTAATCCTACAAATTCAGAGGCTTATACTCATCTCCTTTTCAAAAAAAGAAAAAAAACGAAAAACGGTTGGAGAATGAGAAGAAAACATAACGCCGAAATAATCGAATATTATTTGTAACGATCAACAAAATAAACATAGATTTAGATCTTACCGGTTGGAAAACGAAACCATTGATTATCCAAAACACGATGCCAGAAGTATGCTGCTAAAAAAACACGACGATCTGACTTCGTTTAGCTCTTGATCCGTGCAAAAATGCAGGCTAATTTTCCTCCCCCGAACCATTCCAGCGGCGCGCTGTTATAATGATTATTTTCTAATTCCTAAGCTGCAGCTGATTTGTAAGGCACAAAAAACCTAATGGGTATACGTGTGTATACATATATATAGATAGATAAAGATTCCATATATATAAATATACTTATTTTATTTATTTACTTTTTAATTTCTATTGCCTTCTAAAAATAAAATTATTATAGCCTTCTAAAATATATTTATTTCTTAAGAAAATTATTACCTTCTAAAAAACAATTATTATGCTATTAATTGATTTATTATTATTATTATCATTATTTTTAAACTTAAACTTAATATAAGCATAAAACTTATTACAATCTTATCATTTAAACTTAAATTTTTAGCTTAACTTAAAATCAAACTTACCTAATTTTATTATTATAATAAACTCCATGAATTATATACTCCACAACAAAATGATTAATTTCTATTTATTATTATTTATTAAACATTATTAGAAGAAAATCTCGAAAGTTCGGATCGTTATAATCTACCCCCTTCAAAAGAATTTTGTTCTCAGAATTCACACAACAAAAAGGTGCAGATAGGTCACTCGCATGATATCCTCACGTTCCCATGTTGATTTCTCAACTCCTCGATGTTGCCATAGAACGCATACTAACGAAATCGTCTTACCTCGCAGAACTTTGTCTCGACGGTTGAGGATTCTCACTGCCATCTCCTTGAATGTCGCATCCTAGTCCAAACTAATCTCCTTCTAACTCAAAACATGGGTAGAGTCGGGCTCATACTTTCGTAGTATTGATACATGAAAGACATTGTGAACACTTGCTAATTGCGAGGGTAGGGCTAAACGATAAGCCACGGCTCCAACTTTCTATAGAATCTCAAACGGTCCAATGAAACAGGGAGATAACTTTCCTTTCTTCCCAAACCGAATAATACCACAGCGCGATTGAATCTTTAGAAAAACATGATCTCCAACTTCAAACTCTAACAGTCGACGCCTCTAATCAGCATAACTCTTTTGCCGGCTTCGTATTGTGAGAAGGTGTTGACGAATCAACTTAACCTTCTCTGTCATTTCTATAACAAGATCGGGCCCTAACAAACTTGTCTCTCCTGTCGCGGTCCAACAGATAGGTGACCGACAAGGTCGCCCGTATAAGGCCTCGTACGGTGCCATACCAATACTAGCCTAGTAATTGTTGTTGTACGCAAACTCCACCAGCAGTAAGTGCCTCTCCCAAATTCTACGAAAGTCCATAACACAGGCTCTAAGAATATCTTCTAGTATTTGAATAGTCCTCTCTGACTGTTCGTCTGACTGCGGGTGAAAAGCGGTACTAAAACAGAGTTCTATCTCCAAAGCTGTTTGTAGACCCTGCCAGAACTTGGATGAAAACGCGGATCGTGGTCAGATACAATGGAAACAGGTATACCGTGTAGCTTTACGATCTCACGGATATACTTTTGACTCAACGCCTCAAGTGTATTTGTTATCCTGATCAGTAGAAAATGCGTTGACTTTATGAAGCAATCGACGATCACCCAAATTCATGTATGCCCCTACGGAGATCTAGGCAGTCTTGATACGAAATCCATTGTTACATGCTCCCATTTCCATTGAGGTATCTCTAAGGGTTGTAGAGTTCCTCTTGGTTTCTGATGCTCTGCCTTGACTTACTAACATGTCAAACAACGAGTCACGAAAATTGCCACATCCCTCTTCATACCACTCCACAAAAATTGTCGTTTCAAATCTTGGTACATCTTAGTCACGCCTGGGTGTACTGCGAACATCGACTTCTGAAATTCCTTTAACACTTGATCTCGAAGACTGTCGGTGTTAGGTACAAAGATATTTCTTTAATATGTTAAGCCTCCATCGGCACGAAACTCCCATCCCTGAACTGACTCCTGATTAGACAGCTGATGTTTGATGAAAGCTACCTCATAATCAAATCTCTACGCTTCTAAAACTAGTTAGACAAGACTCGGTCTTGCTGAAATAGATACCTTCAATTCCTTCTAATGGTTGCAAATGATACTCACTGAGGATCTCCAACGAATTCCACAGATAAGCCTATTCTACTCTTGCTTTCCTACTTAAGGCATCAGCTATCACATTCGCCTTACTAGGATGATATGCGATACAGAAATCATAATCTCCTAGATACTTCATCCAACGCCGTTGTCTCATGTTGAGCTCCTTTAGTGTACAAAAATATTTGAGACTCTTTTGATCAGTAAAGAGTTTAAACTTTTCTCCGTATAAATACTGCATCCACATCTTCAATGCAAAAACAACTGCTGCCAACTCCAGATCATGAGTTGAATAATTTTGCTCATACGGCTTAAGCTGTCGACCATCAGAAGGTACTATCAGTTTACTCATACGCTACAACCTTATCAGTTTGCGTCAAAACACAGCCAAGACCTTCCTTAGATGCGTGACAAAACACTGTATAACCCACGTTTCTATCAGGTACTATCGGAATTGGTGCACTAGTTAATCTTGTCTTCAACTCTTGAAAAGCCTTTTCACAAACATCGCTCCATTCAAACTCGATCCCTTTCTGTGTCAACCTCGTCATCAGTTGGACCAATTTATAGAAATCCTGAATAAATCTTCGATAATAGCCTGGCAGGCCCAGAAAACTGCAAACTTCAAAAATTGACTTTGGTTGCTTCCAGTCCATCACAGCTTCTACCTTTGCTGGGTCCACTGATACTCCTTTTTCGGATATAACATGACCCAAGAATTTTACTCCTCGTTGCCAAAACTCACATTTGCTAGCTTTGTCGTACAACTATGGATCTTGTAAAACTTGGAGGATAGTTCTCAGGTGTTGCTTATGATATTCTTCAGTGCGGGAGTATACTAAAATGGCATCGATGAATACTACCATGAACTAATCCAAGAATGGTTGGAACAACTTGTTCATCAAGCCCATAAATACTGGGGGTGCATTTGTCAATCCGAATAGCATCACTACAAACTCGTAATGGCCATATCTGGTACAGAAAGCTATCTTCAGAATATCTTCTTCCTTAACTCTTAGCTGGTGATAATCGAATCGAAGGTTAATTTTTGAAAAGTACGACGCTCCTCAAAGCTGATAAAAAAAGATCGTCAATTCTTGGTAACGAATATCTGTTCTTGATCGTCACTCGATTCAACTGTCGATAATCTATGCACAATCGTGAAGATCCATCATTCTTCTTAACAAAGAGTGCAGGCGCACCCCAAGGGGAGGTACTCAGGCGAATAAACCCCTTCCCTTCTAACTCTTGCAACTGATCCTTCAATTCTCGTAACTCTGCTGGTGCCATTCTTTGCAGAGGGATTGAGATTGGTGCAGTGCCAGGTTGTAGCTCAATCAAGAACTCCACATCCCTCATGGGGGGTAACCCTGTCAATTCATCAGTAAAAAACGTCGGTAAACTTCTCAACAATCTATGGAAGGTCCTTCCTTGGTGAGTCATCACTAATTGTCAGGCTGGTGATAGAACTAGCGAATCTATCGATTACTCCTTTCTATCTATCAGAATCTTACAAAAGGTTCCATCTCCGGCACGTACACGGATTCTTTTATGATAACAATCAATCACTGCTCAGTGTGCTGATAGCTGTGGCTTTGGAATTTAGGAATCATTTTGAAAAATGCTCAAAAATAAAAAATTCAAAGAATGTTTAGAAAATTTTTTTAACACCTTGAAAATCAAATTTTGAAAATTTATTTTGTTGAAAATAGAGTCTCCACTTAGTTTTTGTGAAAAACTAAAAAAAATAAAATTGCCTACTGATCTTAAAAATGTTAACCAGAGAAAGAGGGTTCGGGGGCTAAGGTACGAATCAGGGAAAGTGTTAGGCATCTCGTTCGCCCAACCATAAGGTTGGCCTCTACTAATCATCATTGGTTCTTTAATAGAATTTTTTAAATGCATGCAAATAAAGAAAATGGAGGCAAAAAGAAAACATCTAAAATCAAATATAGAAAATACATAAAATAGGTACATAGCACTCTAAATTAGAACAAATAAATGGGTAAATTTTTAAGTTCTACGGCATGCAATTTCTAACTAAATGATACATGAAGCATACCTACATGCAATATTGTTTAAACAATCTAAACTAACATGATTTCAAAGCAAATGAACAAAATATGCTAAAATTGTTAAGATTACCTAAACACGGATTGCTAACAAAATAACCTAATCAAAAGTAACTAAAAGTTTGTATATTTGTCAAAACTACAAAATATACAAAACAAATAAAAGATATATAAAAATTCTATGTTTTGAAAAGAAAATTTACCAACAAAGAAAACAAAAATAGAGGTGTTTTGACAAAAGAAAGTTTAAGAAT
The DNA here is from genome assembly GCA_034768845.1 of Heliamphora exappendiculata. Lineage (NCBI taxonomy): Eukaryota > Viridiplantae > Streptophyta > Magnoliopsida > Ericales > Sarraceniaceae > Heliamphora > Heliamphora exappendiculata. The sequence goes on along the minus strand of JAOTRH010173675.1, from coordinate 2,440 downwards.
CTAAAGAAAAGAAAATGAAGAAGAAAATTTGTAAAAGAAAAAGATATTAAATGAAAAGGTTTAGAAGATGCTACTAAAAAAAACCTATCTATTTGTATTTCCTGTTTTTCAAACAAAGCAAAAAAGAAGAAAAATGAACAAATGAGTTTTAATTATTAGAAAACTATACCACTAACTTAAGAAGGTAAAAATAAAAAGATGAGAAACATTAACTAGCATAAAAATGTTTTTATTTTTTTGTGCTAAACAAAAGAAAAGAAAAAAAAATACCATGGAAGAAGAATTAAGCTAACAAAGAGAGGTTTTGAATAAAAGGACTTTGATTGTTAATTATTTTATATTTTAAAAAAGAATAAAAGAAAAGAATGAAAGAAAATAAATGAAAAGAAAATGGACATTGAATTAAACGAAAAGAATAGAAGAAAGAAAATAGATACTGAAATATTGAAACAATACTAAGAAAATAAAAAAATATTAATCTAATATTATATGAGAATAAAGAAAAAATAAATAAATGGTACGTTAGAAGAAAATTACATCTAACTAAGAAGGAAAAGAAATGAGAAAAGAAATTGAAACTATATTATGATTAAAAGAAGGAAGAAACATTATTATTAAATGAAGGCTAAAAAGAAGAATAAGCTATGAAAGAAAACAAAATAGAGTATTGAATTAATGTTACAAGAAAAATAAAAATACTACTGAAATGAAATTTAGACTAAAAGAAAGTTAAATGCTAGAACATTAAATTAACATAGAAGGAAAGAAATAGAATGCCAAAATTTAAATGAATATAATATTGATTATTATAATTATTTTTATGTAAGTGCATTGAATTATAACAAGTAACAATATTGATAAGTTGTAATTGTAAAAAATGTTAGCATTATTCAATGTATAATGACAATGTGCTTAAGTGTGAAAGTGTAAATTAAGCAATTAATTTAAAAGACTAAATTCAACGAAATAAATTAAGCAATAAATAATGTTAACTACATAAATAAAAAAAATGTACAAATTAAAATTAGAAATTAACCCGATCACTCCAAAAAAGAGTAAGTGGAGTTTAAAAAGATCGGGGGATCTAAGCGGGATACCTAGATTGTCGGAGAATCCTTAAGTTGGGAATGCGCTCCAATAGATTGATCCTCAAGTAGTGATCCAAGCAGAGTTTCAATGTAGTTGTCCGAGAGGAGAGTTACACACAAAAATTTATTTTTTTGAGGGAAATTATTATTATTATTATTATTTTTAAAAATTATTTTTGAAAATAATACTCATGAAGTCAAAGGAAAACACACACATATTAAAGACACCCCAAACATGCCTTACAAAATCCTAGAAACTCGTGATGGAAAACTGATACAGGGCCACCAACTTTGGAGTTGGCGGTCGCCATGACGTAAAAAACATGACCATTGACAATTTGGTGATCGCCACGCCGTTTCCCGTCTGACACGGCGGCCGCTATGTGTCGATTTAGGAAACCAGCGGTCGCTCATATTGGAGTTGGTGACTGCCAACTATGAGTGCGTACACGACCCTTTAAAGCGCGTGAGCACAGCCTATTTGCATCCTTTCACTCTCTCTCTAACTCTCCATTCTCTCTCGTCTTCTCCCTTGCTCCCAAGCTTTTCCCTTTGTTCCTTTCTTGCTTCTAAACTCACATGATGTTCACCTTGCTTTTTGTGATCCCATTCTTCTTCATGGCGGGCCAAGGCCATGGGGATGACGACTCGGGGGCACAATGGGACCCTTCCGCTGGTGGGGATACTTCCACGCAACCCACTGCTGCAATGGATGCTCTTGTACTCGAGGTGGAGTTTGCCTCCCATTGTGTTGCTAAGGAGGTGAGAGCAATGGCTGCAGCGCAGGCGGCTGCAGATGCTGCTGCTGAGGTCGCGGAGGCTAACTTCTTGGATTTCGACGCTAGAGAGGGCCACCCGGCGCCCTTCGACCCGCACACCTACGCTCCTCTATCTCATCGCGTGGTTCCACGTGGGATGAGACGCTACGAGCCTCCAGATGACGTGGTTGCTGCCGATGTTCTTCCGTGAGAGCCCGATCACCACATGTCTCATCGACGCCCATCGATAAGTATCCTATTCCTACGATTTCAATACCAAAGCATGGAATATCAAACGTAGACACATGTTTAGGATCCCCTCAGATGATATGATACTGTGTTGCGAAATGATGATGATGATGATGATGATGATGATGATGATGATGATGATTGGAATTTTAAACTTAGTTTAAATACCTATGCATTGGAGATTAAAACAGTAGGGACACTAGGATCTTTTAAACAACCAACAAAATGGGCGATTATTTTAGCAAAAATTACAAAATAAAAGGCTTAAGTTTTTATTATTATTTTGAGAAAAACACAAATCTAGGGGGGGGGGGGGAATCTTTGTTTTAATTATTTTTTTTTATA
>JAOTRH010173664.1:0-12296 GCA_034768845.1 Heliamphora exappendiculata | reverse complement strand
CAAGTAAAATTAAATAGCTGACATAATTTCGGTCCAGCATATAATAGCAGTGACTCAGATGGAGAGAATACTATTATATGCAGCTAAGTGTTTACCATCACCTAATTTCAAATTAATCGCTTCGTAATAAACTCTTCAGATGGAGAAGTGATCTACACTAACAATTATCCAGAATTATTCATAAATGAGGTTTGTACTGGCGATACTGCAATTAATCTGTCCGATTGAGAGTAAGACCTTACTACCAACACGCAGAGTTTAATTGTATCGCCTACAGACCGGTGATGGAGATCGCAAAATTTATCTGTGAATAAATTTTCTTTCCAACTTAGATTTTTTTTTAAAATTTGAGGGTTACAAAAATTTATTTAATTAAAATAAATTTATTAATTTTGAAAGTCACACCATCTGAAAGAATCTAACATCTTTCCGTGTACACGATTATAAATATTCTGGTTTATCAAACCATCTTTCGAAAGTTACACGATCTGAAAGAATCAAACATTTTTCCGTGTACACGATTCCAAATATTCTGATTTATCAAACCATCTTTCGAAAGTTACACGATCTAAAAGATTCAAACATCTTTTCGTGTATAAGATTTTAAAGATTCTGATTTATCAAATTATCTTTTCGTGTTTAAATGCGCAACAAATAAAATTTAAAGAAAGCACAGTTTTTCTTTCAGCTTTTCAGATAAGGTAGTGATTAAAGGCATTTATTTATTTTATTTTTCGTTCCACATTTTTTTAAAAATAATAATTTATTTCGATTAAACATTTTTTATTTAATTAATTCAAAATTCAGAATTAATATTCACGTTTTTCAAGATATTGGATTTAAAAAAAAATTATCTTAAACGTGATATTTTGTAAAAACTAAAATATCTAAAGTTTTTCTATTTAATTAAAATTAATTAATTAAAAAAACTTAATTTTATTTTTAATTACAAAATATTTTAATTAAAACTGAATATTCGAATTAATTAAAATTAACAAGATAAATAAAACTAATATATATCATCTACGCAGTTAATTAAAAAAAATTAAATGCAAGATATAATAAAAAAAATATCTAGATTTTATGATCAAATCGAAACTCTAAAGAGTTTCAATCTCCTGTTCATAAAAGATAATCTTCCAGGCTCCTGCCTCCGCTGTGTTTGGAATCCAACTATTTTGAAAACTGCCGGCTATATTTTGATTGGGTTAGGAATCTGGATTGGAAACAGGCGGATTACTTTTGGCTTCAAAATTGCTTGGAATCCTTTTGGAATTAAAAACCCACTTGCCGTGTGGTTTCATGAGAAGAAACTGGCGCCACAATTCATGGAAACAGGTTGGGAATAAAAGCCTGCTGCTACTGTTTGTGCTTTAATAAACCTGTTTAGCTGATACAATTGCTTGCGGTTTGACTTTCCTACTGTAGCTTGGTGCTTGAAAAGCTGTCGCGCCAGTGCTGTACTGTTTGCTGCGGTTTGGCGTTTTGGCCGCTGCTTGGAATGTTTTGATTGGACAAAGCCACCACCGCACACGCCTGGGATTGAAACCAATCACTGTTTTGGCACTTGGCACTGCTGTGCGCATTTGGCTTGGATCTTGCACCATGTTTGGCGCTGCGCCACTTGCTGCTTGGAAGCTTGGCTGTGCGGTGGCTCCCCACCCCCCCTTTTTTTTAACTAAAAAAAAATTCTGGAGAAAACAAATATTGCAAAGCAATAAAAAAACTATTAACGGCTAAAACCGTTGGAACCACCGCCGGTTACCGCCGTTTCTTTCATACCTGTTCTTATTTATTTATTTATTTTAATAAACTAGAAAAAAACTTAAAGAACATAAATATTTTATATCGAAACCTATGTCCCGTAAGCTCACATTCGATTTAAAAAACTTAATCTATCATGGTCAACTCCCGTGATTAAAAAATTAAATTAAATCATCATCCACGCATTCAATCAAACATGAAAATAAAGGATGATCATAAAATTGAGATTAGAACGACTGCAAAACAAAGTTAGCAAAGCAGTTCTAAATCTACCTAGCCCCAATAAATCGTAAACCAAAAATAAAATGGCTATAATACCAATTGTTGGAGGCAATACTGCCAAGATCATTGTTTTTAAAAACGATTAACGGTAAAAATTAACTGGATGGACAAACACTGAAACGAGCTCCAGATAAAACTTTTAACGTCGAACGATCAAAAATAAACCCGTGCAACCAAAGTTAATTTAAAAGAATACCTTTTGTCGATCTATTCTTCAACTACGACTTGATTCCGAGTAGAAGCTCCAGTCAGATCTTCTATTGTATTCCCTTACGTGATCCTCGAACGTAGTGTGGCCTATGATCCTCCGAGAACTCGTACCGACAGAACCCCGATATATTTAAGTCTTGAAAGACAAAAATGATATCATAATAATATATGAGATATGATCTATCAATCTCAAATTGGTTCAGCCTACCCACGTATATATAGAGCTACAGTAGGGACCTGGGGAGTAATTATGAGTTAGACTTCCAGTGGAACACAAACACCTACCAGCGATTTCTGCAATTAAAGAAAGATGCATACCGATATATGCAATTATGAAAAACAAGCAGCAATTTCTGCAATTTTCATAAAATACTGAATTACAATTCACACCACTAAAGAACTGTAATTGCACTGTGGCCCATAATCTCAAGACCTTTTTGCATTGAGCTCCTATTATTAAATGTTTACCAATTCTCCCCACGTTAAGATTTCCGATACCTGCCAATTAAATTTAATTACTGACAATTTAATTTAATCGGCATCTTGATATTCCTTAAGCTCTTCCGCTTAACTTATTTAACTTTCGAATAATTAAATTCACCTGCAGAGTTTTGCCCGATCAAAACTTATAAGATCTTTAAGGGGGTATCGTTAATCTCGATATATCGAGACATGGATTCCGTTAATAATTAATATTTTTTATATAAATAATGCCGCTATCCAACTCAACGAGAATATAGACCCATATAAGATCGCACCTTCTAATGAATCAAAATAACGAATATTAAATATATGCAAATTAATAATTATTTCAGGATTAAGAGGATAAGCTCTATTCATAATAACCTTGGGGGTGAATTAATTTATGTATAGTAAGTGGTTAATACAAAATTAATTACCCAAATGTTCTGTTCAATACACACAAAGTATACTGGCATAGAGAGTCGGAACAATAGACAACGCTATTATTTATTTTCTGTAACCAAGACAGGCCTACTAAAACTCTGTGCCACAGTCGTACCGATAGTATGCCCATTTTTATCTAAACTGTGAACATAAAACTTATATTCTGCAAGAACCTAAAATCTAATATTCTGTGTGCAAGCCGTACTCTACACACCAAATTAAATACTATACAGAATGTCGGACATCTATGTATAACAAAGAAATGATATACATACATTGCTCATAAAGATTCTCATAAAGTGAAAAAATAATTTTATTAAAATAAAATTAAATACTAAAAACATGATTTTTAGTATACAAACCCTAACAACTCCCTAGTCCTTCCAAGCAACTTCAGTGGAGCAGTGATAGTAAGCTCAACGATGGACGAATAATTTCACACTGTAGCTATCGGGCATGGGTTTCTTCAGCAGATTCACCTTCTCCATCAGCCAAACCTGAGATAAATAAAGAAAAAAGGGAGCTGGGTGGAAAAAGATAGAGAGAAATATAGAAAAAGGAGAGCTAAGATAGAGAGAAATACAGAAAAAGGAGAGCTGAGAGGGAAAAGATAGAGAGAAATACATAAAAGGAGAGCTGAGCAGAAAAATATAGAGAAATAAAGAAAAAAAAGTCGAGTGAATACTTGTAGCAGTAAAGCATTGCCTGCGAAGTAAGGGGCACCCTCAGTACGAACCACGTCAAGTTCAAGAAGTGTCTTAGCAAGGACTAGTAGAACAGGATCCCGATACTCATGAATATGATAAGCTACATCCACGAAAGAAGAGTTAGCCTGTCCATCAGAAGACTCTAGAAGAAAATGGGCCAATAAACATATACAAAAAGCATAACGACGCTAGAGATGAAGGGTTCGAAATCGGCCAATGATCCGAGCCACATCAAGAACTCCATAAGTGGAACCTCACGCTTAGGGTAGCCACAAAGATACATCCACCGGTCCTTGGGACTAAAAAATAGAGTAGGAACTATGACTCCGTCTTGAAAATCTTAAAACTAGCGAAAATGTCTTACACTGTCGGGCATAGCTCATCGTATCTTAAACACGTGCACGTCAGGATCCCAAAGCTGGGTAGCCCCCCTAAGAAGAGGCCAGTCGATTCTCAAGACTTTCAAATAGAATAGAGAATTTAGGCCAAAGTTGACAAAATTCTTGTGCTCGACCAAGGAGAACTCGCCCATCTATGACAAGAAGGAGTTGTTGGAAGAACAAGCCATGAAAAGATAAGTAGAATAGAGAATAGCTCAGGCAGTGTGATTTGGACCAGTGGGTCACCTCTTATAGAGCTCAAAAGGAGAGAGGACCACAGAATGAGCTCTGTTTTTCATGCCAAAAAGCTTTCTCACGGCTGTAACCTCTTTTGTGTAGAAAATTTTTGATAGCACTTTCCTATCTTGTTAGCATCCTTGCTAGGAACCTATAAGTGACTTGCAACACAAAAATGGGCTCGCAGGGCAAGTATTCAACTTACAAACATATATCATGCATAATAAAATATTTGAGTGAACGAAAACATGTTTTCATATGTATGAAAAAAGATAAGCATCCACAATGTACATAATGTGATCTAAACGCATGAAGGCCTGTCCCAATCAAAATAGTAATGTATACATGTGCAGTGCATCAAGTGTATCAGCGAGCACGCAGGCCTCCATGTACAAGAAATAAAAGAGAAAAGAAGAGAAGAAGAAAGCAGCAAGGGTCATCACTCCCACCGAGTCCTCTCTTCCAAAACCCTAGTCATATGTGAAATATTTTCTAGGTCTTAAGTTCGTGAGACGATCCTTAGATAGCCATAGAGGACTACGCATCCCTCTCTTCTAAAATCCAAGTCTTATGCAAAGCGTTGTCTAGGTCCTAGGTTTGTGAGATGATTCATAACTTTTTTCAAGCCCTAGAAGACTAGGCATCTCTCTCTTCTAAAACCCTAGTCATATGCGAAGCGTTATCTAAGTCCTAAGTTCGTGAGATGATCTTTAGATTTTCCCAAGCCCTAGAGGACTAGGCATTTATTTCTTCTAAAACCCTAATCATATGTGAAGCGTTGTCTAGGTCCTAAGTTTGCGAGACGATCCTTAGGTTTTTTTAAGTCCTTGAGGACGAGGCACCCCTCTCTTCTAAAACCCTAGTCGTATGCAAAGCGTTGTCTAGGTTCTAAGTTTGTGAGACAATCCTTAGGTTTTTCCAAGGCCTAGAGGACTAGGCATTCCTCTCTTCTAAAAGTCTAGTCATATGCGAAGCATTGTCTAGGTCTTAAGTTCGTGAGACGATCCTTAGGTTTTCTCAAGCTCTGGAGGACTAAGCATCCATTTCTTCTAAAACCCCAGTCATATGCAAAGCGTTGTCGAGGTCTTAAGTTCGCAAGACGATTCTTAGATTTTTTCAAGCCCTAGAGGACTAGGCATCTCTCTCTTCTAAAACCCTAGTCATATGCGAAGCGTTATCTAGGTCCTAAGTTCGTGGGACGATCCTCAGGATTTTCCAACTCCTAGAGGACTAGGCATCCCTCTCTTTTAAAACTCTAGCCATATGCGAAGCGTTGTCTTAGTCCTGAGTTCGTGAGACGATCCTTAGGTTTTTCTCAAGTCCTGGAGGACTAGGTAACCCTCTCTTTCAAACCCAATTTATACGCAAAGCGTTATCTAAGTCCTAAGTCTGTGAGATGATTCTTAGGGTTGTGCCTTAGTGTTCTAGGCACCCTAAGCCTTGCTTCCCAGGCACCCCCATGGAGTTGTTAAAGCTTTTGGATTGTTGTTTATTTCTTCAGGCCCTAACTTGACCATTATAAATTCCTATATTTTGCATTGTGCCTACCTGCATCATGAGATATCTATCATGCATCATGATTACCTTGTTTGCATCTTATGCATCACCCCACGAACTATAACCAGTTTGATCCCTTGCAATAGAGGTACGTAGGAAGCTCAATAGAAATTTGGGTACGACCACGCTTTTTGTATGCTTTGTTGTTGCAAGCTCTGTTAAAGAGGAGCAACTGTATACACCCCAATTTGACTAAGCTGAATCTTATACACCCGTCTTGAATGCGCTACAATGATGAAGATATGAGAATTATGGTCAAATAAAAATTAGGAATTTAGTTCAAAATTGAAAAAAACCACCAAAAACCTTCTGGCCATGACATTCCTATGCTCATGGCCGCCACATTTTTGAAAACCATAGAACAAGCCGTGTCCTTGATCATACGACCGCCACTTTTCAAAAATCCTAAAACAGGCCACGACTTCCTTCATCACAACCGCAACTTTCTAAACCTAGCCGCAACTTTTGAAAGTTGCGACTGTCCTTTTTATCACTATAAAGGTAGCGGCCGTCACTGTACAAAAGCAAAAAAGTAGCGGCCATCACTTTTACCCCTTTTTAGATAGGTGGCAGCATCCGAGAGGGGGTTTGTGTTGCCCATTCTACCTATAAATAGGCGTCATTTTTTAGAAACCAGGGAAGAAGAAAAGACCTAGATACCAAAACTCTACCCAAATACACCCCCACCTGATATTCTTCCACCCATTTCATACTTTCCGAGCTTTGTTCGTGTTCTTCCTTGCATTGAATGAGTTCTCGGAGCTCGTATTGGCTTGGAGATAGTCTATTCTCACCCCCGAGAGGCTATTCGAGGTGGATATTCGCATGAGGTAACCTTAGGAACCATGACTCTTCTATAACCCTCATCTTCTTCCCCCGAGGGTGTCGTGAATAAAGTTTCTATTGTTTTTATTGTCTATTTATCGTTCACTTCAATCTAAGCATTATTCCTTCAAGTTTTCATCATAAATAGTGTATTTATTGCTTTTTGTTTCATTTCTTTAAAGTCATTTTTATTTCGTTTTGACGCTCATAATCACACTGAGCACATCAAAAACTTTCTAAGGTTTTAGAACATGACGGCCATGCCCTTCCAATGTCACGGCCGCTACATCCTTTTGTTATGGCCATAAGGTTTTGTGAGGCTAGCGATATGAAAAATATGTTTTATACACTATGTTATCTACTTTTTAACATCTTTTGCATTCTGCTTTGAGTTATTAATTGTATAGAGGATGAAATATGGTGGATCTAACCTAGAATAAATGGGTTATAGTCTCTGTCCTGCATATCCTATATACTTGAGTCTGTTTTAGGCCTTGTATGTTGAATATGTTCTTTTTGGACCCTTTGAAACCATGGCCAGAACTTTTATTTGTCACGACCGTGAGCTTTTTCATTATATTCCCCGCGGTAACCTTATATTTATCATGGCCGCATGTGTTGTGACTTATTTTGTCACGGCCGCAACATTTGTTGCTACGACCGTGAGTTTTTATGTATGCCCGTAGCTTAAAATAGTGCTTAAATCTTCTCTATTTATTCTATGTAACCTATACATACCATGTTAGAGATAGAAACATTGTTGCATAACCCTTAGGCTCCTATTTATTCATTTGAGCTTTTCTTCGCATATTTTCTGCTTTTCTTTACTCAAATGATACGTATGTCATAGTTAGAAATAATAACCAAGTTACATGTGTTGGAGGCAAACTGCCAAGATAATTGATTTGTAAACGATTTTTTGAAAAATAAAAACTGGACGGACAATCGTCGAAACAGGCTCCAGATGAAATTTTTTTGATATCGAATGACCAAAATAAAACCCGTGCCACCACAGTTAATTCAGATAAATACCTTTTTAGTCGATTCTTTAACTACAAACTTTGATTTCTCGAGTTGAAGCTTCGGTCAGACGTTCTACTGTATTCCGAATGCGATTTCCAAACGTAGTTTGGGTTACAATCCTTCGAGCATTGAAACCGATAGAACCAGGACAACCTTAGTCTTGAAAGACAACTTATGAATTTGGTTCAGTCTATCTGTATATTTATAAGGCTATAGTAGGAATCTGTGATGTAATTATAACATAAACTTCTAGTATAACCCAGATACCCATCCAGTAATTTTTGCAAATATGCAAATCTCTCAGCGGTTTCTATAATTATGAACACCTTGCAGTGATTTTTGTAATTTTTATAAAATACTAAATTAAAGTTCACACCACTAAAAAATTATAACTGCACTCTTAGTCATAATCTCAAGACCAATTTGCATTGAGCTCCTGTTATTAAATGGTTAACTCATCTCTCCACATTAAGATTCCTAATACCTGCTAATTAAATTTAATTATTGATAATTTAATTTAATCGGCATCTTTAAAATTCCTTAAATCATTCCACATAATTTATTTAACTGTCGAATAATTAAATATACCTATAGGGTTTGGCTCAGTCAAAACTTATAAGCTTCCTTAAGGGGGGTATCCTTAATCCCGAATAATTGGGATACAGATTCTATTAATAATTAATAATCACCATATAATTAATACCGCTAACCAACTCACTGGGATTATAGACCCATAAAAGATCACACCCTCTAGTGAATCAAAATAATAAATATTAAATATACGCAAATAATAATTATTTTAGAATTAAGAGTATAAGCACTCATAATAACCTTGGAGTGCGAATTAATTTATATAATTAGTATAAAATTGATTACCTTAATGTGGTCATGTTCAATACACACAATGTGTATTAGCACAGTGAGTCGAAATAATAGACGATGCTATTATTTGTTTTCCATAATCAAGCCAGGTCTTTTAAAACTCTGTACTACAGTCGTACCGATGGTTTGTCTATTTTTATCTAAATTATGAACAAAAATTTATATTCTGTAAGAACCTATAATCCGGTCTTCTGTGTGCAAATCGTACTCTACATACCAGATTAAAATACTGTACAGAATAAAGGACATCTATGCATAACATTAAAGAAATTATATTACATTCATTGCTTATAAAGATTCTCATAAAATAAAAAATATAATTTTATTAAAAATTAAATTAAATACTAAAACAAATAAAATCTTTTATTTTTAGTATACAACTATGATAATCTCCAATTTATACTCAAAATTATGCTACCATAGATCTAACACCCATGCCCTCTACATAACTGTCAAAAGTCTAAGTCGGTAGGCTCTTTGTAAAAGGATCTGCAAGGTTATCCCCTGATGCATTCTTGGTCACAGCAACATCACCCTTCTGTACAATTTTTCATATCAGGTGATACTTATGCTCAATATGTTTTCCTTTCTTGTGGACTCTTGGCTCCATCGAGTTTGTAATTGCTTCGCTATTGTCACAATAAAGTGTAATAGTCGACTAAACTGAAGGCACCACATCTAAATTTAACAGGAAGTTCCTAAGCCAAACGGCCTCTTTGGCTGCTTCAGAAGGTACCACGTACTCGACATCTATGGTAGAATCAGCAATGCGGGACTGTTTGATACTCCTCCAACTAGTAGCTCCACCTCCCAAGGTAAACACATATCCTGAGGTAAACTTACGGGAATCATTATTTGACTAGAAATTCGAGTCTATGTACCCTAAAGGTACTAGACTGTCTGTCTAGTAAACCAATACATAATCACTAGTCCATTTTAGGTATTTGATTATATTATTTACCGTAGTCCAATACTCTTGCTCTGGGTTAGACTGATATCTGCTAACCATGCCAACGACAAAGCAGATGTAGCTTAGCCGCCTTGAGTGACGATAGTTGGTTGTGGCATAGAAGACTTGGACATGCACACATGAACTTGATTTCAAAACTTTTGAAAAAGGAGTTGGTAATTGGTTTACCTCAAATCAAATTTAAAACTGACAAAGCTTGTGATGCATGTCAACAAGGCAAACAAGTAAGAAGTTATTTTCAATCCAAAAATGTGATTTCTACTTTTAGGCCTTTACAACTTTTACACATGAGCTTGTTTGGTCCAACAAGGACTCTTAGTCTTGAAGGCAAGAGATATGCTTTTGTTGTTGTTGATGATTTTTTTAGTTACAATTAGGTGCTTTTCTTATTTTATAAGAATGAAACCTTTATCTCTTTTGCAAAACTGTCTCGAAAAATTTAAAATGAATTTTTTTTTTAAATTACAAGTATCAGAAGTGATCATGATAGAGAATTTAAAAACAAAGATTTTGAAAAGTTTTGTGATGAAAGTAGTATAGACCAGAACTTCTCTGCTCCTAGAATTCCTCAACAAAATAGAGTTGTTGAGAGAAAGAATATGACTTTAGAAGAAATGGCTAGAACCATGCTCTGAAAAATAACTGATGTTCAGTAGTATAGACCAGAACTTCTCTCAAGAAAATCCCATATGGGCTATGGAATGGAAGAAAACTGAACATCAGTTATTTTTGTGCCTTTAGGTGTAAATATTTTATTTTGAATAGCAACAAATAACTTTTTGACAAGTTTAATGCAAAATTTAATGAAGGTATTTTCTTAAGTTATTCTTTATCTAGTAAGCTTATAGAGTTTTCAACAAAATGATTCTAGTTGTTGAAGAGTCTATACATGTTGTTTTTTATGAAGTTAACCTCGGTTCTTCCAAAAAATTTTATGATGATAACTTGGTTGACATAAAAAAGGGCGTTGAGAACATCTTTATCAAGGACCAAGAAGAACCAAATCACGAGAAAGCTACTAATGATCAACAAAATGAAGTTCAACAAGTTGCTGACACTTCCAATCTTGAAAATTCAGATTTACCTAAAGAATGGAGGTATGCTCAAGGTCATCCAAAAGACTTGATCATTGGTGACCCATCTCAAGGTATCAAAACTAGATCCTCTCTACATAATATTTGTGGTAACTTAGCATTCCTTTTCCAGACTAAACCAAAACATTTTGAGGAAGCTAAAAATGATGAGTTTTTGGTCTTGGTTACGCAAGAAGAGCTAAATTAATTTTAAAAAAAATAAAATTTGTACTAACAAATGGTCTTTCTCATTGGTTGCAAAGTGTCCTCTATCTTCGATAAGGTCAAACATCTCGACAAAACCAACTGCACTCTGCGTCGAGATATTGAAAATGCATGTGATGCTGGCCTATCCATGAGCAAGACCATGAACGACAGTGTTTCCTCCATTGTGAAGGCTAATGTTGCTATTCTTCAGCAAGTCCGAAAAGAGTATGATGAAAGTGTCACCATTGCTGTTCAGAACAATTTAAGAAAAGTAAAAGAACATCTGTAGTGGATCAAGGAGGCATGGGCTAAGAAATTCAAGCCCAAGGAGAGCAAAGAAGAAAAAGCAGCTCTGTTGAGGCGGAGGCTGACCTTACTTTGGCAGCTACTTTTGAAGCAATGGCAGCTGCTAGAAGAAAGATGAACGAACTCACTCCTCCAAAGAGAAAGCATCTGAGAGAAGGAAAAAGTAAGAAGAAAATAAGAAGTTCAAGAAATTCATGGATGAACAGTGATACGACCCCTTGATGATTTCAAAAGGGGAGAATGAAGAAAAACATTCATTTGGAAGCTTTTGTGTTTTGCTGTGAAGGAAATGATGTAATCATAACATTTCTTTTGGTTTTGTATGTTTGTGTGGATGAAAACATTGAATCTCTATTTATGATTATTAGTTGTCTTGATACACTTTTGTAATGGTCTTGAATGTCTATCTTTCATATATGAAAATTTTCAGTTCTCTATTAATTCGTATGTGGTTGTTTTGAAATTTCTATCGAATTTGGAATTGTATGATGCTTGGTACTTAGACCACATTGCATATATACCTTACTAAACTTAGGATTGAATGTTAATTGGGTTTGGCATATTGAATCAATTGCTATATCAAAACTGTTGAATGCCTATGCTTGCTTGCATTAATGCCCAATTTTTAGTAAATTCAGAATGCTTCTGAGTTAAAATGCAACTTCTCTTAAACATGTATATTACACTGTTGATTAAATGCCTAGCTATTGTGATTGCATATCTTGTTTAAGACATAGAGATAAAAGGAGAACCCTTGTTCAAATTCTTTTTAAATATTTTCTAAAAAATATTACAATCATAAAAAGGGGGAAATTGTTAGCGCAAAGATTTTTTAATTAGATTTTGATGATTTTAATAATTTATTTTTTTAATTAATTTGAGTTAAAAATAATTATATATATATATATATATATATATATATAAGGTAAGTGTTAACACTGCATGACTAATGAGTCGACATCTAAAG
>JAOTRH010173653.1:0-12297 GCA_034768845.1 Heliamphora exappendiculata | reverse complement strand
CGAAAATTCAACAATTCTGACACTGAAGTCATCAGGACCCCGGTGGACATGAGTATCAAGTTATCCAAGAATGGGGGGAAAAGTGTCTCCCAATTAGAATATTCTCAGGTCATCGGGAGTCTAATGTATTTGATGAGTTGTACAAGACCAGACATAACTTACTCAGTAAGTAGACTAAGCCGATACACGAGTAATCTAGGACATGATCACTGAAAAACGATAGTTAGATTACTACTCTATTTGAGATATACTCGTGACCTGAGCTTGCACTACACAAGATATCCGACAATACTAGAAGGGTACTATGATGTAAATTGGATATCGGACTCGAAAGACTCGAAGTCTACAAGTGGATATGTATTTCTACTTGGTGGTGCAACGGTATCTTGGAAATCTTCTAAACAGACGTGCATAGCACGTTCTACGATGGAATCAGAATTTATTACTTTAGATAAAACAATTGAAGAAGCCAAATGGCTACAGTAATTTTTAAAAGATGTTCCAAGATGGCCTAAACCTGTGCCAGCTATTTGTATCTATTATGATAGTCAATTGGCAATAAGAAGGGCACAGGGTCATATGTATAATGGTAAGTCTAGACATATACATCGTAAACATAATATCATTAGAAAATTACTCTCAAGTGGGGTTGTCACTGTTGACTATGTAAAGTCAAAGGACAATATTGCAGATCCGTTAACCAAAGGGTTAACTAGAGAGTTAGTTGAAAGAGCATCGATGGGAATGGGAGTAAAGCCTGTAACATAAAAAATGTATTGTGAAGGAAAATCTAACCTAGCTGACTGGAGATCCCAAGATCTAGGTTCAATGGGACAACCTAATTACGTATACCTCGGGTAATCACCGTAGAGTTTGAGAACTCTTACCTATTCTTATGTTGCAGCGGTGATTTAAGGTTAAGCATAAGCTTTTAATGACTTTTTCTGGTGAGTCAGACTGGTATAAAAAAATACTATTGGATACAAAGGCACATATGTGAGTATGAAGTGGGGCCGCTTCTTTGAGAATTTGATAAGACGAATTTCTCGAGAAAATACTTACAGAATCAGGAAGTGTGTTTTATGGCCAAAACGAACACAACCATGAGAACGAAAACTTCGTTGTGAAAGTCGTTGTGAGAAGCCTGTTGTCTCGATTTACTGCTAAGGCGATACAGTTCAAGGCGGTACCGCCCACTTGTTTGCCGGTAAATCCGATAGGTTCTCACAAGGAAAGGTTCAAGGCTAACCGCTACCTATCCTATGCAGGGACTTTCAGTTGTCTATCTCTCTTGCAGTCAGCTTTGTAATCGGGGTTTGGACTCCCGCCAATTTCATTCATGGGGGGGATTGCTGGAATTTTGTGAATTCATTGGCCATTGAATTCCAAAATTCAATAGTAATTGAATTGGCCATTCAATTGGGAATTGAATCCTGAAAATTAATACCACTCATGGCTATTGATTTTCCTGTAACCCCCTCCATGATGGAATGCCTATATATGTTGTCATCTCATTCAGAAGAAAGGGCAGAGGAGAAGAAAGAAGAAACAGAACAGAGAACAGAGAAGAAGACAGTAGATGTGAGAAAGGAGAGATACAGCTCAGATTATATTGCAAGCTGTAAGAGAGAGAAAGATAGACGGAGTACATTCGTAGCCGATCCTTGGTGGTGTTCTAACGATCGTGTAGCCGTTTTATCCTGGGAGAGTGACGCCAGTGAAAAATTTACAACACCCTCGGTAGGCGGTAATCATTCTTAAGGAAACTGCATTTGCAGGACTCGATTTGTAAATTCTATTCATGTTATTTCTGTTATTTCATTTTTCTGTAATTTTATATTATTGTAATTGTTGAAAGTTAATAAAGATGTATTTTCTAGATTACCGAGCATGCATATATTTTATTTTGGCGTTGGATTGTCTCTCAACAATAAATTAGAGCTTTTATTTATATATATATTCAGAATTTATATATATTATATTTCGAATTGAGGCTTATATATATTCAAAATTTATATATATTATATTCAGAATTGAGGCTTATATATTGGGGATTTTATATATATATATATATATAGAACCAGCAAAGGCACCTCAAAATCACAGCAAATGATGTGCTTTCTTCTTAAGATTTTCTTTGTTAAACAAGCAGCAAAAGAAATTGAAGATATCCAAAATCAAAGGAACCTCTGACATCGTTTTGAGAGGATTTCGAAGATGCAAAACTCAATTTCAATTCGGGTGAGCTTCGAAACTCTGAAATGGCGAGGAGGGAGAATCTCGTCAGAGAGGAGGGACCTTTGAAACTTTCTTTGATTTAAAAAATATAACCGTTGAGAGGCTGTCTAAATTTTTTTCTTGTTCGCCAGAAATGACAAGTCATTTCTTTCAATGTTAAAGTGGCAAGAATGATGGCGAGGCTATTGAAGTACCAATTTTGCAAGATTCTTGCTAAAACGACGAAGGAACTGAAGATGGCAAGGTGGTTGGAGACGCTTTTAATCCCCCAAAATAGGGTATTACAAATACTCACTAAAAAGTGGGTATTAGCAATCCAATCTACTCAAATTGGTAATAAAATAACATTGTTACCCTTATATTTTTTTATATGATTGCAATAGATATTTAAAAAATAGATTTATTTAATGTAGGCATAAAATTTAAAAACTATAAATCGAATTCAATTTCATGTGTAAAAATCGAAGTCATGATTTAATTAATTATCTCATCCGGAGCAAATCAAACACAAAAAAATTAATTTGGCCTCGTTACTGATATGTCTAGATTCACAACTTTTATATTAATCTCATCTCATTGTTAATTTCATTTAACTTATGTAAATTATCAAACGAACCCTATAAATACTGTCATGTAATGTTTTAAAACTATCGAATAATTACTTTAAAAAAATTTTAAAAAAAAGATATGACACCAATAGCGAATGGCAAACAAGGCTTAAAGCATTAGAATTGCCGGGAATTTTGAGGATTTGAATTGGGTGCATATAGAGCCGAAGGTGGGGAGACACACTTTTCTTTGACGAGTATAAAAAAATAAAAGCTTTTAAGACTTTCTTATGTATCATGATTAAGCTTTTTCAGGTGACAACTCAATTCCGTATAAAGATAAGACCACTTTAAATACAATCAACCGAAAAGTTAGGCGGTCAGCCTCCCCGCCCCACCGCTGCTTCCCGGTGGTTTCCGGCCACCAATCAACTCCTCTTTGACTACTCTCCTCCACCAGTAATTACTGGGTGCTCCCAAAAATATCATGGGGCTTTGTTCACGTGCATTCATAATATCATATAGCAAGTTCATAATATCATATAGCAAGTCCACATGGTAGTTGATACCCTCCAATTCTAAGTCTTAGTTTATGTTTGGATTAATTTTTTTAAGAATTTATTTGTTTAAAAGCTTTTAAAAAAATTAACTAAAAAACTTTACTTGTTTGGTCTCAGTTAATTTTTTTTATAAATTTTTACATTTATTTTTTTAAAAAAATCAAAAAATAAAAAAACTTACAAAAAAAACTAATTCAAACATAAGCGTATAATGCCTAAAATGAACTTTTAAAATAGATCACTCTATATATTTATATACGTATTACAAACTAAAAAGATAAAATCACTCAAAAGTTAGTTGTAAGAGAAAAGATAAAATAACAAAAATAAGCATTTATCATTGATTCTAATAATTTAAAAGTATGATGTAAGAATTAGTTTTCTTATATTTTTAGTTATAGATATATTAATTACGCTTATCACTTGGCTCTTGAAATCTTTTAATTTCTTTTTTTTTTCTATTATTTATATGGTTCTCCGTTCAACAATTCTGATGATTGACTTTATTTTGAAGTTTTGGATATAAAAATAATATTTATAAATTGAATTCTTGACTAGTTACCCACCAAAATAATATTGGCTAATAATTTTTATTTAGACAAAATAATAGTATTAAATACCTTCTTTTCTTTTCTTTTTTTTTTTTTCTAATTAGTCTTTTCAAAAAAGATAATATCTAAACCTATATAAGAAGTCCAAAATATTTTAGAGCCCTGAAATTCAGTCTAGAAGTTGGGGCTTAATGCGATTACTTTATGAACCTTGGTCTAGGATTGAGTCTGGTGACAAATTTTTCAATAGAAACATAGTAATTTATCTCTCTGTTGGGTAGTTTAAAAACAAATAGTGACCCACAACGTATACAGGGCCAGCCCTGGGTATAGGCCGACAAGGCGGCCGCCAAGGACCTCCGAATTTTATTCAAAAATAGGGTCCTAACCCAAATAAATTTTTTATATTAAGTTTAATTTTTTTAAAACTTAGCCTTGATGAAATAAATGGCCTTTAATTATTTTGATTTTAATTTTATCAAAATCTACTTAAGTTAGTCATTTAAATATCGAACTCAAAATAAATTTATTTTATTAGTAGATAGCTCAAATTAAATCTAGTCCTTCAAAAAAATTATTTAGAAAAATAAAAAAGTTTGTAAAAGTGCTAAATTACTTAAAAATATTAGATTGTTCTTTCCTAAATTTATGAATTATTTGTAGAAATATTATTGAATGAAACGTGAGGAAAATAAATCTTAATTGATATTTGATGAAATTATTTTATTTTTTATATTTGTTATTATAAATTCTTTAGTTTTTAAAAAATTCTATGACTTGTAATTTTTTCTACTCTTCAAATATAAAATAGTTATTTTGTTATAAAAAAAGTCAAAAATCTTGTCTCTCTTTTTTTTTATACCAAATAACTATTTTAAGGGAAAAAAAATAGTTTTAAATACACATGTTACTAAGTACCAAACAATACAAGTTATCAAATATGTTCAAAATTTTGTATTTTTCACATAACAAGAAGTAATTTTTCACAAATGGTTATTTCGTCTATAAAAATTTATGAGGACCTCAATTCAAAAATTAGGGCCCCTAAAACCTCAAGACATGCCCTGAATGTATAAATTATAATTATTTATTTATTAAAAAAACACATAATATTACTTACATAGTATTCCGAGAGTACCTAATAATTTGCCCGCTCCACTCCACTCCCTATTAAGAAAAATTAGTAGATACTCCCATGTACTATGTACTATTGTCTATATAATATTTTTAATAAATAAAAATATAAAATACACACTAAGTGAGTCACCTTTATTTGTATCTACTTAGTTAACAAAAATAAACTAATATTATTCTACACAAAGTATTTTTACTGCATAATTACATAAGAACAAAACGTAAATATGTCACATGATGCTCTAAAATTATCCAATAATTACTCTTTTATTAGGGTTTCAAAAAATACAATTTTCCTATCTACCACGGGACCACTTTTTATATATCTTAATATCTAAATCCTTCTTTCCTATTTCAATTATGAGTCCGGCTAATCATTAGTTACCAGATGGTAAATAACAATAAATTTTGATTGATAAAAATTAAATTTTAATTAATTATTAACTATAAGAACTTAATAATAAATTATTAACTATAATAGTTTATTTATTCACCACAAAATAAACAAGGACTAGCACTTTTCTTTAATTATTTAGCAATCTTTCTTTGATGGTCTTATCTTCATGCATGGTGTCGGAAACCATCATATAATGTGGATCCCACAAGAAAATACTATTATTTATATAATTTGGATTTTTCTAGTGTTTTTTGCATTTTCTTAGTTTAATTTTTTTTGACTTTTTGTGATGCTAAAAATATAAAAGTATGCTCACTTGAATTAAAAATAAAAATAGTTGCACTTAAAATAATTTTTTTATTTCCTGAACAAAATTTTCAATTTTTCTTGTTGTGTGAGTAAGAAGCTCGTTTGGGCTAATACTAAAAAAACATTCAATACAAAGGAAATTATATAATTTTTTTATATAAAAGTATGCTCACTTAAATTAAAAATAATTATTATTATTAAAAGAAAAACAATTGCATTTAATATATATATTTTTTAAGTTTTGAACAAAATCTTCAATTTTCCTTGTAGTGAGTAACAAGCTCTTTGGGCTAATACTAAAAATATATTCAATACAAAAGAAATTTGTAGAGGATAAAGATTGGATTTACTTGTCCCGTCCAAAAAAATATGTGTTCGGGCATACTGCTTGTATAGCTTGGCTTATTGTCCGAGCTACTATGTGTACGTCGAGGTACGTGCTGTGGGTGAAAATGACTATTGCGCTGTACGACCATCCACGTGTGCTCCACACGGCTCTAATTAGAATTTAACCCCCCTAAATTGCCCCCATCATCTTGCTGTTGCTCGGGAATTTGAGCTGTTGGAAGGTGATGTGATGACCTTGTTGTTCTTCCTTCTTGTTTCGTCTTTCTTTTGTTCACAAAAATTTTGAAGTTTGCATTGCACGACCTCGTCTCTCTTGTGAGGTCGTCATGCTCTTTGCCCTGTACTCATTAATTTATCATCAATGAAATATTTTTTTTCAATCCCTATGAGTGTCTTGGAATGGTTTTTTCCTTAGTTTCAATTTTTATGCAAGTATATGAAACTCGGCCCCACACTACTCATTAATTTATCATCAATGAAGTATTTGAGGGTTTCAGCCCCTCTTTTGAATAAAAACCCCTTGTTTTGTCTTGTAGCCTTTTTATACTAACTCCAATTTTAGACTTAGCCATTTTAAACTTAGTCTCTTTAGACTACATCTTTTAGACTTAGTCTTTTTTAGGCTAATTTTCTTCCCTTCTCTAGTATGAGATTGAGCTTCCATACTAAGGGTTAAAACTGTTTGGATAATCTTCGAACTTAGCCAATTTTAGGCTTTTCTTCCCTAGTATAGGATTGAGCTTTCATACTAAGGGTTAAAACTATTCGAATAACTTTCGAACTTAGCTTTTTCAGACTTTTCTTTCCTAGTATGGGATTGGGCTTCCATACTTAGGGTTAAAACTATTTAGATAACCTTCAAACTTAGCCAATTTTAGATTCAACACCAAATTGATTTGGTGCCTAGTTCGAATATGCCCAATAGAGCCCATTATCGAATGAGTGTGAAATAGCATGAAAAGATGAGAAGACAAGTGGAGGAGTTGTTATCCAATGTTTCATTAGAGAGAGCCTAAGTCTTTGTGCAATACCGGCGTTACTCACTCCAAAAAAATGGTTTATGGCAAATGTGGGTGGACAACTGAGAAATCAATAAAATAAAGTCAAGTACAGGTTTTCAATTCCTAGATTTGATGATTTGTTAGACCAATTGGCTGGAGCATAAGTGTTCACAAAGATGGATTTGAAGAGCGGATACCACCAGATACGCATCAGACCTCGTGACAAGTGAAAATTGCCTTTAAAACCAGGAAGGATTGTATGAGTGGTTGGTTATTCCTTTCGATTTATCCAACATGCCAAGCATGTTCATGAACGTGATGAATCAAGTCCTATGACCATTTATTAGTAAGTCTAACGTGGTTTATTTTGATGATATCCTGATATATGGTGCTACACCAGAATTGTATCTGCAGCATTTACAGGAAGTCCTTATAGCCCTAAGAAGAGAGAACTTGTTTAGAGCAATAAAGAAGTTTTTTTTTTAATGGACAATGTGTTGTTGCTTGGTTATATAGTGTCCAAGGATGGGATTTCAGTGGATGAACCTAAGGTGGAGGTAATCAGACAATGGCCTCAACCTGAGACCTTATTCGATGTACGAAGTTTTCATGAATTGGTAGCATTTTACTAAAGGTTCATACTTCATTTCAGTAGTACCATGGCTCCTATTATAGACTGCATGAAATGGAAAAAATTCATGTAAACCGATGAAGCGATAGTGGCCTTTGGGTTGATCAAGCAGAAGTTGACGTCTGCACCCGTCCTAATATTGCTTGATTTTTCACAGCCGGTTGAGTTACATTGCGATGCATCTAAGGTGGGCATTGGGCTATTCTTAGTCAAAACTCCAAGCCTATGGCATTTTTCAGTGAGAAACTAAATGGTGCCAAGTTGCGGTATAGTACTTATGACGTAGAACTCTATGTTGTTGTTCAGTTTTTGAAGCATTGGTATCATTATCTTATCCATATTGTGTTTGTTCTGTACTCAAATCATGAGGCATTGAAATATTTAAAATCAAGATAAGCTTTATGATCGACATGCAAAATGGGGTGCCAATATCCAACATTTCTCTTTTATAATTAAGCATAAATCTGGAGCTTTGAATCGTGTGGTAGATGCACTCAGTCGACGATCCTCCTTCTTAACCATGATGCGCAATAAAGTACTTAGTTTTAATACATTTCATGAATTATTGGCATCTGATCTATTCTTTCCTCGTGTACTTGATAAGACAATGGCAGGGGAATGTACATCATTCCATATCCATGATGGATTTTTGTTCAAATGAAATCAGTTATGCATTCTCGAGTCCAACTTGCGTTTGAAGATCGTCAAAGAAATGCACAATGAAGGCCACGTGGGGAGAGATAAAACTTATGAGCTAGTGACAACTTCTTATTTTTAGCCTTCCATGTGGCGAGAAATATACAAGTTTGTGGGGGGGGGGGGGGGGGATGTCCTATATATAAAAATGATACAGATTATGAGATTATAAGGTTATGGCACAGACTATGCAGACATAATACAGACTAATAGGCTATTTTTGTATAACTCTGACTATAAAATTATGTGAACATGGTACAAACTATGACCAAGCACTGAATATATGACAATGATAATATAGCATAGACTACATAGATTCCATAGAGAGTCAAGTGAGAATGTCTCAGAGACAATAAAGACAATGATAGTACATTGAAACCCTGCACGGGATGTTAGAAGGCATGTGGCTTGGTGGTTAAGGAAAGGATATTGCCGAACCATGAAAAAATCCAAGCCCACCTACTCGAGTTACTCAAGTGACCTGGTGTCACTCGACCTAAGTGGATCGGGTACCAAATGCGTGTCTATTGGTTGACCTAGTCAAATTGGAGCAGAACATTGATTTTAAATATTCGGATGATATTCGAGATATTCAAATAAGATCTCATGATTTGATAATATCCTTTAAGAGTCCCGTTTTAATCCTAATAGCTCTATCAGAGAGTTATAAATAGGAAGAATGGTTGTACTCTTATTCAAATATTGTTCAAGTTCTAATTTAGATCATTCATATCAAACATGCTTATACTGTCATATATTCTGATCTTAACTAGCTTTCTCATTCATTCAACCATTGATATCTCTCTGCTTCGTATTTTCTGATTATTTTATTAATTAATTTTATCTCTCCAGTATTTAATAATTACTTTTGTTCTAAAAGAACCCTATAAAACTTATCAATTTTTTTTGATAAATAATAGATAGCAAAATAAAATTATCATCATAACCAAGGGCAGAGCCAAACTTTTTGTGTTGCGGGGGCAAGATTTCAAAAGTAGATATATAGTTTTTGTATGGGTTTTTGGTTGTAACGCCCATAATAAATATTTTATATAATATTTGGTATGACGAAAAGAATTTTAACTCTTAAATAGATCTATTAGATCAAATTGGAAGAAATTGTCTCCTACAACTTTAATACTTATTCATCTACCTCAACACTTCATCCCACCACCTTCACCACCGACAACCTTCGACGATGATTTTTCGCGACCAACTCCGACGACTTCCCAAGGGAGGGCAACCAACACCAGTGACCAACTTCGACGATTTTATCTATCAAATTGCCTACCATTAAATTTGTAATACATCATCCCACATCGGTGAAAAATAGAAAGTTAATCAAGTATATAAATAAACATGTTAATTACTACTAATAACTTAGTTTAAGTATTTTGAGTTGCGTTGTTAAACTATTTATTCAAGTTATTGGGCTAGTAGTTAACTTAGGTCGTTACAAATAGTATCAGATCTAACTTTAATTCCCATATAAGGCTCCATGGTAGTGTGGATAGAAGAGTAGAGACTTTGAACAAGGATAAAAGCCTCAAGGTTATATACCTTGTGTACGCTTATGGGCTGTTCTGTGTCTACTAATGGTTGCTATCTACATCTCAACTAGAGAAAGAACTTGGGCCACGCGACGAGAACGTCGCGTCTTTAAGTGGGGGATATTGTGATACCCTATCCCACATTGGTTGGAAATAAAAAGTTAATCTGGCATATAAATAAACTTGTGAGCTATTGTGAACTATTACTAATAACTTGGTTTAAGTATTTGGAGCCGCGTTGTTAGAGTCTTTGTTCAAGTTATTGGACCAGTGATCCACTTAGATTTTTACAAAAATAGAAGATCTTTGTTCTTAAAACATTTAAAGAACTTAAAAAAAATGAAAGTGAACTAACTACACTGCAAGATCTAAGAATTGAACTTTTAACTAATTTTTTTTCTATTTAGTTTTGAAACTATTTAAACTCGATAAAGAATTTGTGTATATAAATAATATACAATTCTTGTAGAAGATGTCAACTGTCTTTAAAAATATTTCTTCATAAGTTGAAATTTAATGGAACTAAAAAAAATAAGAAACAAGAATTATTTATTTAATTTATGTTGATGATAGTAATAAATATAACACACTCATAATTATGGTATGTTAAATAATTAGAGCATATTCATATATAAATCATAAATAGTGGTGCATATGCATAATCAGAACATAAAATTACAATGTAAATGCTAAAAGAAAATAGGTGAAATTCACAAACAAGTGGAGCATAATAACTCAAGAAACATAATCTAGTGAGGCAACTCAATTTAAATAGTGCATATCCACTTTTTTTTGTCATCAAATTATTTTATTGTCTTCAGAGTTCAAATAACAGTCAAAAGCCCAAAGAAATTAAATTTCGGAAATTAAGGCTACCTGTAAATTCATATATTAGGGCAACTCAATTCCCAATTTAGAAAATTAAAAATATGCAAAATAAATTAAAATTTAAAGAATCATATAAAAGGGAGCCTTAGTGCTACGGCAGAGTTCCCGTCGTGTGACTCTAAGATCACGGTTTCGAGGTGTAAAAATAGTATTTTATCAATATAAGATAAGACTGTGTACTATATATAAACTTGTCGTGGTTTGCTCCTTCTCCAAATTCTACATACGCGGGATTAATATAAAGAATTTATATTAATAGGCTAAAAATGAGTCTTATTTTTTTATGACAGATATGCAAAAATAAATGTGCCGAAGAATAGGTGAAAAATAAATTTTAAAAGGGAAAAAACATAACTTAAAAGTGAGATATTTTAAATTGTTAAAATTTTAAAATATTTAAAAATTAAATTTTTGAAAATCTAGTGGAGGCATTGGCGGTTGGCCCTCTTAGGCCCTCTGTTCCTCCAACCTTGATCATAAAATTATTTTTTAATTTTTTAAAAAAGAAAAAATTTAAAACATTTAATAAACTACACAATCATGTATGTCATGAGAGGACCTCGTGTGGAGGGATGGGTTTGTAATTTTCTACTTTTATCTCTTATTTTATTTTGGCAAAAATAAATGAGAGAAGACGGATAATCATTCAATAGGAATATATCAAAATTAATTAATAAATTATAAAATAATAATACTAATGCTAGTTAAATATAATACAAGAGAAGTAATGATTGATGTTTACAAAGTTAAAGCTTTATATATGTAATTATAAATATTAAAAATTATTT
Organism: Heliamphora exappendiculata; assembly: GCA_034768845.1. NCBI lineage: Eukaryota > Viridiplantae > Streptophyta > Magnoliopsida > Ericales > Sarraceniaceae > Heliamphora > Heliamphora exappendiculata. Next base: position 658 of record JAOTRH010173653.1, on the reverse strand, counting down.
ATATGATAAAAATAAAATAAAATAAAATAAATTGGGACAAAAAAATAAATACCATTTTGACTTTACTTGGAGATAAAAATAAATAGCATAAATAGCATGACAAAGTGTATAAAGACTGATCAAGGGTGTTTATTGTGCTCTTTGATAGACAGTGTTATGTCTTTAATGGGCACGATTTTTGAATATATTTTTTTAATTTTATTTGTTTATTATACAGAATTTGTTGAAGTTATTTTTATGTTAAAAATGAAGTTAATTCAATATCTATAAATGTGTGATCAAAAAACATTTATTTAACCATTTTGATTTAAATTATATTTATTATTTATTTATTTGTAATAAAATATAAACTAATTATATAATTATAAATATCGGATTAACTTCATATTTTGTATAAATAATAAAATCGATAAAATTTATGTAATAAATGAATCTTATCATAAAAATATATTTAAAAAATATACCCATTAAAAATATACCAACGTGTTGTCCCTAAAAAATAATACAGCATGCACCTCATATTCTATAAAGTTGTTTGGAAAAGAAAAATTATCATCGATCCAGTGGCTTAGAAGCTGAAGTAATTGTTGGAATCTGTGAATTTCATTGGCCATGGAAATCCAGATTTCAATAAAAGATTCAATTACAATTGGATTGG
>JAOTRH010173632.1:0-12299 GCA_034768845.1 Heliamphora exappendiculata | reverse complement strand
AGGGGAGAGAGCAAGGTGTGAGATTAGGGATAATAGGATTGGAATAAAAAAAAAAATTACTAACTAAAATATAATGAGTTGTGGTTAAAAGGTATATAATGTATAGATATTTGTACAAAGTGTATTAATATCTGTAAAAGTGATAGGTTGCACACCAAAAATTGTATTAATATTGAGATTATTTTATTTTTATTAAATTATTATTCAAAGTCTGTTGGGTTCTTTTTAGTAGTATTCTTACTAATTTACTTTTATCCAGATTTTAGTTAAGGGTTGTTTGAAATGTTTAAAAAGTTAATTTTTTTTTTTTATTTTTTGGTTGAGAATTTGGTTTGATATTTTTTTTTCTTTTTAGATTTCTGTTAATTAGAGGCATTAAAAAGTAAAAAAAATGTCAAAAAAATACGAAAAAGTCATTTTTTAAAGGAAAAATGTAACTTTTTTTTTTCTAGTTAACTTTTCTACTTCAGCCAAAACGTTTTTACTTTTACAACCTCACTAGTTAATAGTTATTAGAAAATATTTATTTTTTAATCATAACATTAGATTTTGTTTGGTTTAGCTTTATTTTGTAGGCTTTTTTACTTTTTGGATTTTTTAATAAAAAAATATATGTGAAAAAAGCTAATTAATTTTAATAAGAGGCTAAAAAAATGAGCTTTTTAAAAAAATTTTAAGCAAAAAGTCTTAAAAAAATTAAGTCAAACATAGACTTATTTATTTTTAAAACCAAAAAAAGTAATTTTGTTTTAAAAAATTAGGCTTTTCAAAAGGGTCAATCAGGCTTTTTTTTTATTAGTCTCTGGATAATGAAAATTAAAGGGAGATAATTATTGAAATTACACATTTGACCGTTCATCAATAAATTCACACCTTATGTGTGGATTTATTAGTCTTGAAATTAAGGGTATTTTATATATTATTTTATTTAATTACATTTGAATAATTTTAACTTAACTAATAAACTAATTATTTTTAAATTATCGTGCTCTCAATTGAACACAATTCGATAGATAATAAATTATGTTGTTAATCTCATACGTAATAATTTATGTATTAACAATCTAAATACACTAATTTAGTCCTTCAACCTAGTATGTCCTTAATTTTGTTAGAATTTTTCACTATATCTTCAAAACGTAATAGAAACACAACTATGCACATATTAAAAAAAAATTATACAATAATTTCTATAGTTCAACATAACTTTACGTTTACAAGTGAGAGATAATATTTTATTATATTCTATAAAAATTACAAATTTTGTTTATTCGTTCAAAGATCACCTCGATTTCCGTAATATTTTTCGTTTCTCTATACATTTCTAGTCATTTGATCTACTCTCTAGACATCTACTAAAATTATAAAAATTTTATTAATAAGTCAACATTAAAATTCTAATTTTTATATAATTAAAAAATCCTATGCACAGATATAATACTAACACAAAATTTATGATTTCACTGCAACTTAACTACATATAAATAAAATTTTAATTATATATATCAAACAGTGCTTTTTAAAAAAATTATTATTTTATTCCGAGATTTCCACAACCACAACTTTGCGTGCTCCATGTGGAAAGAAGTCGAACCCATAAACATGTTGAAGACCTGAAGCTAGCGAGTAGCGAGTAGCGAGTAGGGAATTGGTTGGTACAATGATTATGCACCTAAGGGACCCCACATATATGTCTGCCTGTTTTTGGTAATCACAGACAAAGTAGCAACTGGATGGTGCGTGCTTCTTGTCGACTTTCCTTGGGAGTCATCATCTCACTTACATATGGGAACACATTTACAGAGAATCCTACCAGAATTATATTTTGGGTCAGGCTAACCATCATTTATTAGATAGTGATTAATAAAATAATAAAAATATTTTTTTTAATATTAATATATTTTTAGAAATAAAATTTATTATTTTTATAAATATTAATATATTTTATATAAATATTTATACATTATATGTCCATTATTTACTGTCCAATAGACAATAGTTAACATTTTTTTTCTACTTTTGAGGAATAATAAGTTGTTGTGTTTTTATGGGGTTCAATTTTTAAATATATTTTATTAGAAAATTTACTTATTATGTAAAATTCGTTGAGTTTGTTATTTATACAAAAAAATAAAATTAATCTAAAATATATAGTAATAGTACGTTGTTATGCCTCCATGGGGTTAGATTTCTGAGTCTGTTTTTATTATTAGATGCTTAGAAGTCGTAGGACTCGTCAAATTTGTAATTTATACCAAAAATAAAATTGATTATATATCAATAATCATGTAATTAGGTTGCATATACTAACAAATAAATGGATTATAAATGTAATTGTAAAAAATTAATTAAACACTATTAGGTATAATAAACTCGATAATTTTTACATAACGAACCAATTCGATCATAAAAATATGTATGAAAGTCCATCAAGAAGACAACACACATCCCCTCTCCAATTTGTGAACAAACACTACTAGTTATTTTGACTTAGCCAAAAGAACAAAAAGGTGATCTAATACTACTCTTTATTAATATTTAGAGAAATTTAAGCAAATGTTATATATATATATATATATACATATATTCTAATTTAAAAATTTTTAAATATTTTTTAAAAATAGTGTATTCTTTAAATTAAGCAACTTTTTTCTTTACTAAGCGAAATCACTCGTCGCTATACACACATATAAACGATACACAGTTACATATAAATGATATATTTTCAAAACTATTTTACTATACACATAAATCTGATACATTTTTAAATTCACAAAATTATTAGTTTTGATATATGTTTCAACTCATCGCAACTAAATGTGACCACTGATACATTTATCAGTATTAAATATAACGTAAATATACTCCAATTCACTACGCATATGCAACTGATACATTTATCAGTATTAAGTATATATTGTAATATTTTCTTATAATATAATTATAAATTAATAAAATGTATCAGTGGTTTAGGTGAGTTGTATGCATTTAGTAATAATATGTAACTGATAATTATATCATTACCCAACAGATAAGTGCTTTCAAAATTGTTCAACATAGAATTTGTAACTGATAATTGTATCAGTTGCACACTGATCATATAGAGAATATGTATCAAACAAAATCACTGAATCTTAACAGAACCCTTACAAGGCTGTCCGACACGAAAACTATGTCGTCGTCCCCATCACGAACCACCTCACCTCCTTCATCTCCACCCGAAATGTTTTCCAAACGATCCGCAAGATCCAAATCGCCGACTGGTGCCCCTGCCAGTTCGAGTAAAGGAACCGGCTCGTGTCGCCAGAGATTCTCACCTCCGGGAAGTCCTCGTCGGGATTCGTCTTCACCGCTCTGTCCAGCCACGCCACGCCGCTCATTTCATCTGGCTTCCACCTCATTTTGTTTTTACCTTCGGGAGGCCCTCGTGTCGCCGACTGGTGCCCCTGCCGGTTCAAGTAAGGGAACCGGCTTGTGTCGCCAGAGATTCTTACCTCCGGGAGGCCCTCACTGGATATTCCCACTTCAAAAATTTTATTTAAGCCTGAAACTTTTCTTGGTTTTAGAGAGAAAAATAGAGAGAGAGAGAGAGAGAGAGAGAGAGAGTGAGTGTGTAGTGAAAATTAAAAATTCTAAAATTTAAAATTTTTAAAATTTAGGAATTTGAAATCCTAAAATCTTAAATTTTTTATGGGATTGGTTTTGATATTGCTTTTATGAATTTCAAACTCATAAAATTTCGGTTGACAACCCCCACAATCAATTGTTTGTATTTTGAAAATATAAATGATCATGTTTTAAATTAGGGTATATTTAACAAAAAAATTTATTTCAAATCAGAAAGGACTAAATCTCTTAAAAAAACTTATGAAACTAAATATCTTATGATACCCTAAAAAAAGATTAATTTTTAAATTTCTCTAATATTTATTCATACTTCCAACAATGCTGTGTATATAACTCTTAAGAAAACTGCGTTTACAGGACTCGATTTGCAAATTTTGTTCATATTATTTTCTACAATTTCGTTTCTATAAATTCTGTTTATTATAATTGTTAAAAGTTAATAAAGATATATTTTTTAGATCACCGAGCATGTATATTTTATTGTGGCGTTAGATTTCTCCCAACAATCTTAAGAATGATTTAGTTTTAAAAACTTGCTCGGTTTGGATCTTATTTTCTTCTCCAGAAAATTCATGTTTATGTTTCTAACATTTCTGTGAGTATGTTCAAGTATATGGATTTAATAGATTCGTTGCAGTATGAGAACATTATGTTGTTCAGAATATTGTATTCAGAATAATCCAAACCACATTGGTTGGCTTTTCGCAATCACCTAGTCGCTGTTCTGATTTTGAGATCTGGACGTTTGTGTCGACCCTTTTGGCTTGTATCGACCCTTTTTTTGATAGTGTCGACCCTAATCCTTCTGTTGATGTTAAGCAGAACTCTCGGTTCTTTTGTGTCGACACATTTCTCAGTTTGTGTCGACACATTTCTCTGGTTGAACTCTCGGTTCTTTTGTGTCGACGCATCTCTCTATTTGTGTCGACACTTATCTCTGTTTGAAACTCTCGGTTCTTTTGTGTCGACACATTTTTTCTATTTGTGTCAACACCTTCGCTAGTTGTTGTTTACGTTGAATCTCTCAGCTCTTTTGTGTCAACCCATCGGCTGTTTGTGTCGATACCGTTGGTGGTTGTGTTAACACTTTTTTCTGTTTGCGTCGACCCTGGGTTGTTGTGTTGACACTTTTCCATGTTTGTGTCGACACCATTGCTGTTTGAGTCTACACATTTTCTACTTGTGTTGACATTTTTTCCTGTTGGTGTCAACCATTTCCTTCATGTGTTGACACCTCGTTATGATGCTTAATTGAGATCTGCATAATAGAGATCTGATCGGCTAAGACCATAGGCAGCTATGCGCGGTTGGCCTTCTAGGGTTCGGAAGCACTTGCTATAAGCAATGTTGCATACCGTTTTGATTTCGAGGGTGCAGCCCTCGAACTCTCGCCTGGGGCGCTGCCCTGGGAACCCCGCGACCTAACTGGGCAGGTCGATCCCCATTGAGGGCGTTGCCCTCAGACTCTCGCCTAGGGGCGCTGCCCCTAAGAACCCTGCTAGGGGGCACGGCCCCCTAGAACCCGCCACATGATAGACGATGTTTGGAAAAATTAAGTTTAGATTGTTAATCTATTCTTATTATTGATATTGTAAAGATCTAATATGTAAATTGATCTTATTTCAGGAAACATGTTGACTGAAAAACAAATTGCTTCTATGCCTGGTGTTTCAACTGTTCCATTGTCTCACGTGGACAAGCCAGAAAAGTTTGAAGGAGGAGCTGACTTTAAGATATGATAACAGAAAATGGTATTTTATCTCACCACTCTGAATCTGGCCAGATGCCTGACTGAGGAAGCTCCAATTGCTGATGAGAATGTAGACACTCAAAAATTGATGACAGTTGATAATTGGAATAATGTTGATTATCTATGCAAGAACTATGTTCTGAATGCTCTAAATGACTCATTGTACTCTGTGTTCAATAAGGCAAAGATTACTAAGGAACTGTGGGATTCCTTAGATCGAAAGTACAAAATTGAGGGTGCCGGTTCCAAAAAGTTCATAGTGGACCGGTTCCTTGATTATGTGATGAAGGACTCAAAATCTATGACGGTACAAGTCCAAGAGTTTCAAATTTTGATCAATGAGATCAAAGCAGAAGGGATGTTCTTCAGTGGAGCATTCCTAGTGGTTGCAGTCATTCACAAACTTCCTGAAACATAGAAAGAATTCAAGAGTTATCTAATGTTCAAGAACAAGGAGATGACTCTGGAGGCTCTATTCTTCAAGCTGAATATTGAGGAAGAAAATCGAGCAAGGAGCAAGAGTGTCCTGTCCAATTCCAACATGGCCAATGTGATGGAAGTTGAAAACTGTTCAAGAGCAAAGAATAGTGTTCATGACAGGCATGCCAACACAAGGTTTGACAAGAAAGTCAAACTAGGACCAATAGGTTATATTGCCAAAAAGAAGAAAGAAAAATTTCAAGAGAAATGCTTTAACTGTGACAAGTTTGGGCATCGTGCTTCGGAGTGCAAGAAGCCGAAGAATTTCCAAGCTCAAGCCCATATGGCAGAGGCAACTGAGGGTGTCTCAAATATTAATCTCTTAACCATGGTATATGAGGTGAATATGGTAGGCTCAAATCTACAAGAATGGTGGATAGACACAAGAGCCACTCGCCATGTCTACTGTGACAGACAGATGTTTAACACCATTGAGAAGGTGGCCCATGGCTAGAAGCTGTATGTGAGAAATTCAGCTACCTCAAATGTGTTGGGGCAAGGCCAGGTGATCCTCAAGATAACATCCGAAAAAAGAAAATGACATTGAATAATGTGCTCTACGTGCCAAATATTCGGAAGAATCTGATATTTGGGTATCTGTTGAGTAAGCATGGGTTTCGGATGGTCTTTGAAGCAGAAAGAGTTACGCTGTCTAAGGCAGAGATGTATGTGGAGAAAGGATATGTGACCAATGATCTGTTCAAAATTAATGTAATGACTATCATTCTCACTGCTAATAAAATAAAATTATTATGGGTGATATTTTATTAATATACAGCAGGCTAATTCCTAGGGTTTTAATTATTTATACTTTGTACGTAATTCTCTTGTTTTATATATGTAGATCACATGGATGCAATTAATTAATTGCAAAAACAGACACCCTATTTTATTTTATTTTATTGAAATAATGTTGCTTTATCCATAATTTATTCACCTGGTTACTTCGTCGTCATCACCCAGCATCTTCTCACTTTGGTTGGGAGCCGCTCAGAACTTCTTATGAATTGCACTGCCAGAAAAGATTGCTAAGTTTTATTAGGCCCTGATCGGTATTTAGTTTTAAAAAAAATTTTGTTTAATTTTTTTATATTTTTAGTTAAAAAGTTAAATTGAGCTCAAAGTCGGTTGTTGAGTAACTTAACTTTTAAGTTAACTTTTTTGAAGTTAGTTGTTTAAATAAAAAATTAACTTTTTTACTTTTTATTCAAAGTGGAAAATTTTACCATTCTATATATTTAATATATATAATTATATGTAGTTGTAGTGGTAGTATATAAGTTATGAATAAGGAGTATTATTGTATTTTAAAAGTAGTAAAAGTTTAAATAGAATATTCATAGAGTTTTTGTTTTGATGTGATTTTTTAACTTTTTAATTTTTTTACCAAACAAACAACCTTACATTTTTGGCATTTTTAGCCAAAAAGACAAAATGTCAAGGTTGCCAAGGCCTAAATATATGGTTTTTATGAAATATATGGTTTTGTGTTTAAATTTGTGGAGCTTGTTAAATTTGTCCTCCTGATTTAATTAACTTTTTGAGATGGGAATTCTCTAAAAAGGTGTTATTGGGAGGCTAAATTTTTTTTGGTACCTTTGTGGTTTATTTGGAATTCAAGAAATGGAAGAACAGACCAACGTATCTACCTACCTTTATTTTGAAATACTTTTTCATATCGTGTTCGTACGTATATGATACATGATATAACAGTAATGTGAAATATTATCACATCAGATTTTAATAATAGATATTATATAAATTTATATTAAATTAAAGGTGGTATAAAAAATAATTAATATCATATATGTTTAGTCCAAACAGTGTATTGAATTAAATAAAAGTATTACTAAATTTAATCCAAATATCGAATGAGATAGGATATATTTTTAATCTTCTCATGTATGATGACATTGTTGGATTGAATTGTATAATTATATTCAATCCAATCATGGTTTTATTGGCGGGTGTGTACGTGCTAACCTAGTTAAAATATACATTATTTAGCAATGATAATATATATCCTTTTATTTTTTTAGGGTACAATTTTAGGGCTATATCATTCTTCTATTAAGAAGTTTTAAGAAATATTATTATCAAATATATTAATTTTGTGCATGACTATTCTTTTTTATTTATATATATATATATATATGTATGTGTGTATGTATGTATGTGTGTGTGTGTCTGTTGGGGCCAACTAATTATACATGTTTTTTTCTCCTACTAATCAGGGTAAATATGACCTTTTAGTTACTTAATTATACAACTAACCATCAACACTATTGGGCCCAATAGCACATTCCGGTAGTAACTCATGGCCTGTAATATAAAGCCCAGTAACTGTACTCTTTTGAGACTAGGCCTTAAATGTTTAAGATTACGCTAGTATCCATCAAAGTGGGCCATAGCCCATAAAAGGTGCTGTAAAAGCCCACAATCAAATTCTAGTAATATATTCCCAATTTCCCTTTCAGATCATAACTTATGGGCCTTATTGCCCAACTTCTGCCCTTGTCGTTATGGGCTTTTTTTTTTTAAATGGAACACTTTGAAATTTATACACTTTGTAGTTGTGCTCACACATCATCACGTGTTCATCGATACGATAAGTTTATTATTTTTAATTATTTATAAAATAATTTACATATAAATAATATCGGTTTTAGATATGAAAAGTAATGGATAGTCATTTATATCGTAATGTTAGAGAACTTATTATAATATCAAAAAAAATATATTAAAATTTTGGAATAGTTGCTTTTAAATTTTAAACTCTTTTAATTGTTTAAGAAAAAACACAGACAATGGAAATACCATATTATTTTTGGAATTTTTTAAAAAATGTAACAAAATACTTTACCAAATTAAGAGTTTCCTTATTATAAAAGTATAAATGTGAAGAAAATAAAACAGAAGGGACTTATTTGTTCTAACAAATGCTTTGAAAACTATATTTAGATTTTTGGATTTATATATAGTCGAGTTTGGCAGAGCTTTTTTTTTAAAGTTCGTCTCGTCACGAAGAATTTAAAAAATAATTTTGAAATTCACTAAAAATACAAATAAATTGTATTTTGATTGGCTGGCAATAGCTTTTTTCATCTTTTGTAAACTGTTTTTGTTTACATATTTTTCTTTTTTGATTTTTCGTTATGAATTTTTTTTTTAAATGAACTAAATTTTTTTGAAAAAATCTAAAAATGGTAAAAAAAATATTTGAATTTTTTTTAACAAATACCACCGGTAACTTCTTGGATGAAAATAGAAGAAAAGAGTTTTGTTTTGTTTTTTTTCTTTTTCCTTTGCCTTTTGTTTTTCTCCTACAACCACAAATTCAAGAGCCAAACACAGCTTAAGAGTTCTTATCATCAACATAGTTATTCAAACTCTAGAGTATAAAACTCAAAAATTACATTAATCTCCCTTGCTTCAGACATCAAAATTCCAAGTCCAGAGTAATTTAAGAATTTAGAGAAATCCGTTTACAAATTCATAAACCACGAATGCTCTTTGAGATATTTCTAATCATAGACGGACTCGGGACGGATGGAGATGCCTTTCTCAAATTTTGAAAAAATTCACTATTATATTAGTATTAATTCAAAATATTTCAAAATTATATAACTTTACTACTCTAAAATTTTTTAAAAAACTTAATATATACTATTTTAAAAACTTATAAGAAAAATTCACTTATCTTAAATTAAAATTTTGGGTCTGTCTCTATTTCTAAGGCTTCTTTTCTTTGTCCAACTACTCTGGATTGAAGTGCACCAAAATTTTAGTGCAATTTATTCTCTTACTTATTTTTTAGACTAAAATTAGTGCAATACTATTTCCTCATTTGTTAGTTAACAAACCCTCCAAGTACAAGATAAGTTATAGAGTTTGGAAGATATTAATGAGTGATAGATAATAATAATAATAATAATAATAATAATAATAATAATAATAATAGGAGAAATTGTGGTATTGAGAGAAGTTAAAATTTTTGAATTATTTTTTTATTTTATATAATAGTTAAAAATAATTATATCTCGTAACAACTATAAATAATATAATTCAATTCCAATGTATAAATACAATCTAATCTCATCACCGCTCTTAATACCATTTAATTCCACCATATAACTAATATAAACTAATTACACCGAATAATTAATATAATTTAATCTCAAAATTTATTCAATCTAATCCAAAAATGAAATGTAGCATAACTGTAGGGCCCCTCCTCCCCGTTCAAGTTTTAGTATTTTAAATTTTATTTATAAGAAGTATGAATATTTTTAATACATTTTTAATAAATTTAGTCAGCGTTCCTTTCAGGTTTTCATATCTTAATTTTTAAAAAATAACTGTCTTTCGTACATATTGTATATAAAAAATTTGTAAGTTTATATTGCATTTGTACATTTAATATTGGTTTAAAATTGTAAAAGTTATTTGAGAAAGTTTTTATTTGATTTTTTTATGTAATTTCTCATTTTTAGTTCAATATTGTTGATTTTTCATTTTCAAAAAAAATGTCTTTTTTTTTTGTGAAAATGACAAATTTCTTATTTTTATTCTTTTAGAAAGATTTATATTTAATATGAATTTTATTTTATAGTTTATAATGAGTAAGTTTTAAAAATATAAATATTTTTAAAAATAGATATATATAACAAAAATTTAAAAAATTTAAAATTCAAAGCAAAAAATTAAATATTAGTCCCATCTCACTAACTGTGTATTTATATGACTCTCTTTGATTACTCAATGTACCTTTATAGGTGAGAGATAAGACAAGACATATTTATCAAATTTAAGAGAAAAATATTACTAATAAAAATGAGAAGCTATTGTATAAAATGAATAATATTGGTAAATGACTGTCTTAGAATATAATGGGAGTGTTTGGCTAAGCTTCTTGATTTAGTTTTTAGTTTTTTTTATACTAACTTTAGTTATAAGATATAATCTTTTTTAAGTACTCATAATTTCTGTTACAAGTTTTAATTATTTTTTTTCTATTTCAGTTAAAAGGTATAATTTTTACTAAACACTCACAACTTCTGTTATAAACTATAATTTATAAACTATTAATTTTTGCAATCCCAAACACTAATAATATTTTTCTGTTTTAGTCTTATTATTTATTTATTTTTGGTACAGAAAAATTAGTCTTATTATCTATTATATTATAATAAAGAAATACTAAGAATAATACAAAAAAATTGATTATGCCGTTGCACATGCCTTTTTCTTCTATTAATAGGAATAAAACTCGTCTTTTCAATTTAACCAATACAGGATAACTATGTAAACTCAAAATAATTGCACATGACTTTTTATTGCCTATGTAACTTCTCTTTCTTTTTCTTTTTTTTTGCATAAAGCACTTGCCACAAATTTCTTATTGTTAAAAAAATATCTTTATCTATGAGTTTATATATTTAATTAATTGAATCCGGAGCAAAACGGGAAAAAATAAATTGGAAAAATCAAATGTGCTATCCTTTTTGTTTTTTATTTGAGAAAAAATTCGTACAAAACAAAATAAAAAATACAAAGCGAAATGAGAACGAAAAGATTGTCATTACTAAAGAGAGAAAATGTTTATATATAGACATTAGTATTATTGGTTTATTTTTATTTATTTTTATGTTTTTTAAATTTTTTTTATATTTTGATAAAAAAAATTTATTTTTTCGACTCGTCCCGATAAGAGGTATTTAAAAAATATAATAATTTGATTAAATAATGAAAAACGTATACTAAAAACATAAAATCTATGATAAAAAATAAAAAAATAAATTAATAAGCAAATTTTACGCAATAATTATGAAAAAATTTAAAGGGAATGGAAGATTGGAGTCCATATATCTATAAATGGAGAGAGATGGAATTCTATTCCGCATTGGGATTATTTATATTTCAATTACTTGATACTCTCACTTTACGTGAGTAAAGAAGCTGTTAAGCCGCAGCTGGAACAACAATCAGGTTAATTTCTTTTGAATTTTCATGAATTGAGTTGTTCTTTTTTTTTTTTTTTTTTTACTAATTTTCTATATTTTAAAATCTTGGGATACCCCAATAAGGTTTTTTGTTGCGAGCTCACTACTTGATCACATGGCACTACTTCTATAATTTGTAATTTTATTTATTTATTTATGGATAAATTGATGGATCTTCAATATAAAAAGTATGAATAATTACACTTACCTCTCATGAAATTTAAGTTTATTACAGAGATATTCTCTGTAATTTTTTAAATTACACTAACCTCTCATGAGATTTAATTTTTAACATCAATTGCACCCAATTGCACCCAACTGTTACATTTTCGAATAAAGTTTTATAATCCAATCCGTTCATTCCGTAGAACTCATCGAATTTGTTTAGCATGTGAAAATTTAGATTCATCCGATATCTGTAGTTAAGTGATTGAATAAGA
>JAOTRH010173611.1:0-12301 GCA_034768845.1 Heliamphora exappendiculata | reverse complement strand
TTAATTATTTTGTATTTAGTAATTTTTTATTTTTTTATTAAAATTTTTTAAATAAGATTTTGTAATTAAAAATAAAAAAAATTAAAAAACACAGTTTCAACAGTGTTTTTCCTCTAAAAATTAACGAAAAATTAACTTTTGTAGCTAAGTATTACAAAAATAAAAATATAAATAGTGTAAGTGATATTTTAAAAAATAAAGAAAGTATTAATTTTATTACCCTTAAATACAAAAAATATAAGTGTAATTTATCCTAAATTTATTATATTGGGATTTGAATGTTATAAATTCAAATCACATAAACAATCATTTGAAGGGGAAAGTAAATATGATACATTTTATTCAATACTTAATTGCCTTTTAAAAATGTGCCAAAATAGTAAATTTATTATATTGCAATATGATCTTATAAGTTCAAATCGCATAAACAATCTTTTTAAGGACAGAGTAAAATATGTTAAATTTTATTCCATACTTAGCCCTCATTTGGCAAAACGGTTTAAAGCTGATTTTTTGGGCAAAAAATTTTCGTTTTTCAATTCCTAATTTTTATCCTATTGATTTTTTAATTTTATGGCTTTTCTTCTAACAATTTTAAATTTTACCATTTGGCCTTTTGGCTTTTTAGCTCTTTGACTTTTTATTTGACAAAATCTCATTTAAGACAAAAGGTAATCTTGAAATTTCACATCTAACTTATTTAGCTTTTTTGATGTCTTAAAAATCACTAATTTTTCAACTAAATTAAATTTTGACTTTTTAACTTAAATTAGCTTAAAACTAAAAAATCAACTTAAAACTAAGTTGCCAAACAAACACTTAGTTGCCTTTTATGCATGCACCAAAATAGTAAATTTATTAGATTGCAATTTGAGCGTTATAAGTTCAAATTGCCAAAACAATATTTTTAAGGGCAAAGTAAAGCATGTTACATTTTATTCAAACCTGCCTTTCAAGGATGCACCAAAATAGTAAATTTCTTATATTCCGATTTGAGATTTGAGTGGTATAAGTTCAAAGCAGAGCGTTCCAACCCCCCTCTCTCTCTGCATTCTTTCTTACCAGTAGATTTGGCCGGCGGGAGGAGCAGGAACCAACCCTCATTCCGCCGCTCCAACCCCCATCTCTCTCGTGATTTTCTCGGTACATGAATAAATTGCACTATTTGTGCGTGTGTTGGGTAGATCTGTTCCGACGGAATGCTACGACGGCTAAATCTGTTATGCGCATGATTTTCTGACCAGATCTACTCCAAAAGCTGTGTTCCGACCAGATCTGTTCCATAGGTTCGCTAGATCTGCTCTATGATAGTTCGTTCTCTCGTTTAGGCGGGTGTCTTACTCATTTTTCTTTTGTATTTTTGTTATGTCGAGATTTGTCTCTCTTGTTTTATTTTGTTTTTTGTTTATTTTTTATGTCTGTTTGGTGTCCTTTACACATTTCCCTTGTACGTGGGTTGTCTTCCCGTCGATGGTGCGGGCTTTTTCTCTCTTCACAATGGGAGTTCGGGGTGTTCTTCGGTCAGATCCGCATGAAAAGTATGGTGAAGATGTGATTGTCGCTTCTCTTCCGGTGGACGTCGTCGACAAGTGCGACATTTTAGGATTCAACTGATTTTAGATATTTTTATGACCCATTAAAAACTTGTAAAAGGCCATTGTGCCGATTTTTGATTTTTTCGACCATTTATGGTACGACTGTTGTATTTCTCCCTCATTAATGAAAGAAAATTATGTTATAAAAAAAAAAAGTTCAAAGCACATAAATAATCTTTTTAAGGGAAAAGTAAAGTATGTTGCATTTTATTTCATACTTAGTTGGCTTTCAAGGACGCGCCAAAATAGTAAATTTATTAAATTGCGACTTGAGCAATATAAGTTCAAATCACAAAAATAATCCTTTTAATGACAAAGTAAAGTATGTTATATTTTTTTCCATTTTAGAATGTGATCGAGCAAATAATATTAATTGTTTAAAGGACATGGCAACGTGGTGCTCAGTGCCTTTAGAAGTGGCACAATTATATTGGTACATGTATTTAAGGGTAAGTTCTATATTGCAGAAGTACAAAATAAATAAAGTTATTAAACCTAGTCAAACACCCCTAATCATGACGAGCTAGGTGTAAAATGACTAAACACTAGGGTCAATCCTCTATATATATATATAAGGGTCCGAGCACTCAAAGCAAAGGTATAGACATTCTATTAATCTCTCTACAAATTTTTTCTCTCAAAGACCCAACTGACTTGAGTATCGGAAGGCCTCCCTCCAACCACTGGTCGGGGGATTGTTGGGTTTGTGGCTCGAATTTTTAAAAAAAATCAGCAGTCTAGAAACTAACGCTCGCACAGCACTTGAACGCCTACTTGGCGCTCGCCTGACACTCGCTGGGCGCTTGAGCTTCTGGAGGACAGAATCATGCGCTAGCTAGGTGCTAGCTATACACTTGAACGCCACTGAGACGTTCTTAATAGTTTTTTAGGATTTTTTTGGTGAAAACTTATATATATGGACCCTATATTTGTTTAGGGTTGTGAGAGAAGATGTGAAAATAGGTGAGAGTAAGGCACAATATAAAGATAAACTAGAGAGGCTCAAGTTGAGGCTTGATAGTGCAAAGAGAGGCTCAGATATACTAGAGTATTGCCTAATTTAGATATCAGAGAGTGTAGAACTAATTCTTGTAATCCTTATTGATAATAATGGATTATTTTTTCTTTTCTCCCATGGAGATAGGCAGTCAGTCGAACCACGTATATCTTTTGTGTTCTTGGTTGTTCTTGGTATTCTTTATTTGATTTTTGGGGATTGAAGCCGTGATTTTTTTTCGTCGCATTAGGAAATTTGTGCCTAAAATCTCAACAACTGGTATTAGAGCGTCTGGTTATTGGCTTGGTCACTCAATCGCAATAAAGATTCTGAACATCAAGATAGAGATTCCTATAGACTGGTACGAGACACAGAGGTAGGTGGAGTTATACTACCACACAGGCAGTCCAGTCGGGACGCCACAAGTCTTTGGTATATGCGACTTGGTCAGATCAATCAGATCGACAAGCATAGTATATCATATCTTCAA
Source organism: Heliamphora exappendiculata (assembly GCA_034768845.1). Taxonomy (NCBI): domain Eukaryota; kingdom Viridiplantae; phylum Streptophyta; class Magnoliopsida; order Ericales; family Sarraceniaceae; genus Heliamphora; species Heliamphora exappendiculata. The sequence continues at coordinate 9,219 of JAOTRH010173611.1, read as the reverse complement.
AAGAAGACACTAAGAGTCGAGGTGCAAATCGACCACATTAGTTCACCCAGAAAATCGGGTGATCATGATTGTGGTTCAAATCAATAGTAGTGAAGGTTCTTCGTCTTACAAGAGAGCTATAGACAGATCAATCAGAGATTAGCAACAAGTAGCAATATCAGAGAAAGTGGCGTCACCACAGAAGGTTGTTGATTATGAACAAAGAGGGTGGAGCACCTATACCCGTGAAAAGGGGTGCATGTCGAGGTAACATCGACAGATCTTCAAGATGGTTGAGAAATTCAAGCCAATGTGGAGATTGTTGGGTTTGTGGCTCAAATTTTTCAAGAAAACCAATAGCCCAAAAGCTGGTGCTCGCCGAGCTCTCGTTGGGCGCTTGAGCGCCTAGAGGACAGAATCGTGTGCTAGCTAGGTGCTAGCTATGCGCTTGAGCGCTGTCGCGACATTCTGAATCATTTTATAGGATTTTTTTGGTGAAAGCTTATATAAATGGACTCTAAATGTTGTTTAGGGTTGTGAAAGAATGTTTGAAAAGACATGAGAGTGAGGCACAATGTAAAGATATACAAGAGAAACTCAGGTTGAGGCTAGAGAGTGCAAAGAGAGATTCAAATACATTAGAGTAAGACTTAGTTTATAAATTAGAGAGTATAGAGCTAATTCTTGTAATTCTAATTGATAATAGTGAATTTTTTTTTCTTTCCAGTGGAGGTAGGCAGTCAGTCAAACGACGTATATATTTTGTGTTCTTGGTTGTTCTTAGTATTCTTTATTTGTTTTGTGTGAATTGAAGTCGTGGTTTCTTTTTTTGCTGCGTTAGTAGATTTGTGCCTAAAATTTTAGCATGTACTTGTTTTGTAGGTATCTAGGCATGGGAGCACCTGAGAACTCGATAGTCTTCAACCTTGTCAGGTTTTTTTATCATTACTCGGGTAATAAGAATAATCTAGCTTCCCTTATATATAATTGTGTGATTTTCAAGAAAGAAATTAGTATAATATTATTTGGGTTATTTTTTAAAAAATAAAGGAAAGTAAATAGAAGTACATTGAGGGGAGAAATGACCCACATTTAAAAGATTTTTTTATCTCTCCAATATTGGGAGAAAAAAAAGAGGGAAAGTGAATAGATAGATATAATTATTATTATAATATCAATTATACCTTTTTATGTCTATATGAAAAGTAATAATCTAAATTAATATAAAAAACTTATAAAAATAAATAAGTATTAGAGACATTCCTTTCATTTATTAATCATTATCAAACAAATAAGAGTAAAAAAAATGTCACTCTCATTTTTTTCTTGAATAACCAAATAAGTTTGAATAACCAAATAAAATATTAAATATCTGTTATATATATAGGTTGTTATATTTGGCATTCTTTGTCCCACAACGGAAGTAGAGAGACTTTATCTCTAAATAAGAAGGTGAAAACTTATATTTTCTTAGTATAAAAATAAAAGAGAAGCTATGATCCCATGTGTTTCAGTGCGTAGCATTGGAACGCACACGCACACGCGCGCAGGTGGCGTGGGATGTAGGGCGCTAGTGGCGCATTGTTAACGCTTTAGTGGCCACGTGATGCGAGATGTGATCATGTGGTAGTGTATTATATAATGGTGCACTGAGATATACAGAATAATTTTTTATTTTTGTCATTTAGTAACTAACAGAAATTTAAACTTTTAAACAAACAAACACAATCCAACAGTTGCGTTGGTTCCTTGGGTGTCTATTCGGTATCTTTATAATTGCCAAGTTCCGGATCAGAACCATCTTCAATTTTTAATACAATTCTTGTCAGTTTATAATTTCGTGAGAATTCTAAAGAAAAAAAATCCTCAGAATTGCTATCTGTGAATTTTCGGGCTTTGTTGTATCCTGGAGGCTATTTTACGAGCAACCCGTAGAGCAAACTCAGAATTCGAGCGGGGATAAATTTGCCTTAAAGACAGCGATCTTCATGCCTCAAAGCATTTTATATTAGTTCCTACTTTCTAACAATTTTAAGAAAAATTTATTATCCATGGAGGGAGCATCTGACGTGATGGCTTTCAGAATTATGAATCAAGACTTCGTGAAGTTAGACAGATTTTATGGCACTAATTTTACCCGCTGGCAAGATAAGATGATATTTCTACTCACTCAATTGAAGATCTCGTATGTTCTAGATCCAGTGTTGCAACCATTTCCAGAACCCAGTGACAAAGATTCTGATGAACTCAATGCGCAAAGAAAGAAACGAGAAGAAGATGAACTTCTTTGCAGAGAACATATACTAAATACTCTTTCGGGTCGTCTCTATGATTTTTTCACTTCTATCAAGTCAACGAGGGAGATCTGGCAGGTAATGGAATTCAAGTACAAAGCAGAGAAAATCGGCACTGAAAAGTTTTTGATTTTGAAATATTTTGAACTCAAAATGGTTGATAACGTTCCTGTGTTGGATCAAGTTCGTGATTTATAAGTTTTGGTGAGTAAAATTTTGGATCTGAATGTTGAAGTTCCTGAATCAATTCGAGTGGGGGCTATAATTGCAAAACTTCCACACACTTGGAATGATTATAGGAAGAAACTTCTGCACTTGACAGAAGAACTTACTCTAGAGAAGTTGGGAAAACACTTACGAATTGAAGAAAATCGTATCCGTGATGGTTTCCAACCAACTTCTAATGTAAATCATGTTGATCAAAGTAGGTCCAAGTCTAATAAAACTCGTAAGAGTTTGAGTACCAACAAGAAATTGTTTAAGAAAAAGTCTTCCAACAAGCACAACAAACCATGCTTCCATTGTGGAAAGAAAGGGTATTACATTCGTGAATGCAGATTTCTTAAAAAGGAATTAAAAAAGAGCGGTATTTCAAATATCATAAATGTGCTTGATGCAGAAGTAAAGGATCTGGCTGCCATGGTTTCTGAATTTCATATTGGAATGCTTACAGAACTACATACGGCTGCGGCAATAAAATCTTCAGACTGGTGGTTTGACTCTGGTGCTACAGTCCATGTATGCAATGACAAAAACCAGTTTATAGAATATAAAGCTACAAATGGCCAGAAAGTTCTTATGGGCAAGGGAGATACTGCTAAAGTTTTGGGCAAAGAAAAAGTTAAACTTCAATTCACTTTTGAAAAAAAGATCACATTATTAAATGTTCTACATGTCCCAGAACTTAGAAAAAATCTTATTTCTGCAAATTTACTCTGTAAGAATGGCTTTAAAGCTGTTCTAGAATATGATAAGCTGATTGTGTCCAAGAATAGACTATTTGTTGGAAAGGGCTACTTATGTAACAGAATGTTCAAACTCAATATTAATAATATTAGTTCTTCTGCTTATATTGTTGAGTTTTCTTTTTTATGGCATGGTCGCTTAGCACATTTAAATTTTGGTTCTTTGAAATATGTCTAAACTTGGAATGATTTTTTTCAAAAATCATGATAATGAGAAATGCGAAATTTGTATCCAAGCCAAAATGACTAGAAAGCCTTTTCCTAAAGTAGAAAGACAATCACAACTTTTGGAACTTATACATTCTGATATTTGTGAATTAAATGGAGTTTTAACAAGAGGTGGCAAGAGATATTTTATTACTTTTATATATGACTTTTCAAGATTCTTGTATGTGTATTTAATGATAACAAAAGACGAGGCATTTGAAATGTTTAAAAAATATAAAGCTGAAGTTAAAAATAAATGTGAAAGGAAAATTAAAGTGTTATGTAGTAACAGAGGTGGAGAGAATATTTTCCTTACATTTTTTCAAATTTTTGTGAAGAACATGGAATAATTCTTCAACAAGCTGCTCCTTATACACCACAACAAAATGGTTTGGCTGAAAAAAAATAGAATACTTGTTGATATGGTAAATTCTATGATTTTGAATGCTAAATTACCTTTTAATTTGTGGGGTGAAGTTTTACTTGTCACTTGTCATGTGCATAATAGAATACCTTCTAGAAAATTGCATACTTCTCCCTATGAATTATGAAATGGTAGAAAACCAAATCTGGGATATCTAAAAGTGTGGGAGTGTTTAACTTTCTATAGAGTTCCTGATCCAAAGCGAACAAAATTAGAACCTAAAGCTATAAAAAGTGTTTTTGTAGGTTATGCAGAAAATTCTAAAACCTATCAACTATTAGATTTGGAATCCAATGTAATAGTAGAATCAAGAGATGTTGAATTTATTGAAAATAAATTTTAGTATGTTTCACATGATGTTCCACAACCTACTCAAATACCAATAGCGAATTTGGTTCTACAACCTACTCAAATACCGAATTTGGTTCTACAACCTACTCAAATACCAATAGCGAATTTGGTTCCCATTCTTAATGGAAAAAGAAAAATAGGTGATGCTCAAAATAAAATCAAGAGAGTCAAAGGATTAGGAAAGAAAAACTTTTAGGATATAATTTTATTTCATCTCAAGCCATAATTTTTCTTGTGGAATATAGTAAAGATGTTGTTCTTAATATAATACCATTATTGTTAAATATAGAAGATGATCCTAAAACCTTCAATGAAGCAATGGCTTCAAGAGATGCAGCATTTTGGCAAGAAGCTGTCAATGATGAGATGGACTCAATATTATCTAATAATGCATGGCTCCTAGTGGATTAACCTCCAGGATCAAAATCAATTGGTTGCAAATGAATTTTTAGAAGAAAATACCATGCAAATAGAACACTACAAACCTTTAAAGTTAAGTTAGTGGCTAAAGATATTAGACAAAAAGAGGGCATAGACTATTTTGGCACTTAAGCACTTGATGCTAGAATGACATGTATTCGTGTTTTTATGACTCTTGCATCTATTTGCAATCTCTATATTTATCAAATGGATATAAAAACTGTATTTTTGAATGATGACCTTGATGAAGAGATTCAACAACCTGAGGGATTCATTTTACCAGTAAATGAAAAGAAAGTTTATAAATTAGTCAAGTCTCTTTATAGATTAAAACAGGCACCAAAACAATGGCATAAAAAGTTTGATACTGTTATTTTGTCAAATGGTTTCAAACATAATAGTACGGATAAGTGTATTTATTCTAAATTTACAGAGGAATATGGTGTGCTTATTTGCCTTTATGTTGATGATTTGCTTATTTTTTGAACCAACATGAAAGACATTTCAGAGACCAAAAGTATTTAATTTCAAGTTTTAAAATGAAAGACCTTCGTGAAGTAGATACTATTTTGGGAATTAAAGTAAAGAGCCATGGTGGGGGGTATGCATTATGTCAATCACATTATATTGAAAAACTTTTTCATAAATTTAAGCATGTTGGAATTAAAGAAGCAAATACCCCTTATGGCTCTAGTGTAAAGTTAACTGCAAATATTAGCAGAGCCTTTGCACAGTTTGAATATGCTAGTGTGATTGGAAGTATGATGTATGCTATGCATTGTACTAGAACAGACATAGCATTTGCAATAGGTAGACTTTTGAGATACACGGCTATTTCTAGTACTGATCATTGGAAAGCAGTTACAAGAGTCCTCGGTTATCTTAAAAGAACAATTGGACTTGAAATTTTCTATTCCAACTTTTTAGCTGTACTAGATTTGTATACTGATGTTAGCTGGATCACTAACACGAGTGATAAGAAGGTGGAAGTAGAGAGACTTTATCTCTACTTTATAAATAAGAAGGTGAAAACTTATATTGTCTTAGTATAAAGATAAAAGAGAGGCTATGATCCCATGTGTTCCAGTGCGTAGCACTAGAACGCACACGCACACGCACGCGCGTGGCGTGGGCTATAGGGCGCTAGTAGTGCATTGTTGACACTTTAGTGGCGCACTTGGCACTTGGACACGTGGCACGTGATGCGAGATGTGATCATGTGGTAGTGTATTATATAATGGTGCACTGAGATACACAGGATAATTTTTTATTTCTATCCGTTAGTAATTAATAGAAATTCAAATTTTTAAACAAATAGACACAATCCAACAATTGCGTTGGTTCCTTGGGTGTCTATTCGGTATCTTTATAATTGCCAAGTTTCGGATCAAAAATCATTTTCAATTTTTAATACAATTATTGTCAGTTTATAATTTCGTGAGAATTCTGAAAAAAAAAAATTCTCAGAATTGCTATCTGTGGATTTTCGGGTTTTGTTGTATCCTGTAGACTATTTTACCAGCAACCCGTTTAACAAACTCAGAATTCGAGTTGGGGTAAATTTGCCTTAAAGACAACGATCTTTGCACCTCAAAGCCTTTATATTAGTTCCTACTTTCTAACAATATCTCCCACTCTTTCTCTTCTTTTTTTCTTTTTTTTTCATAACTTAACAGTTTTTTTCACTCTATGTTTATTCTGTCTAAACGAAGGTTAAACTGTTTTTTAGTTTCAAAAAAAATGTACCAATGTTTTCAATGTTTTAAAAAAATAAAAAATAAATCTAATACAATATACTATATATTTTCAAACCATAGGTATTATATATTTTTTCAAAGATAAACGTTTTCGACATGCAAATTCTTCTTTTAATGGCAAATCTTAAAAAAGGAGAAAAAAGAAAAACGTGGGCAACAGTAGCATGTGTTTTAGGCTCTTGGCAAAGGAGGCCCAATTTAGAATCTTTAAAATTTTAATTTTTTTTATAAAAATAAATAAGTTAGTAAACTGTATTGTTTGACATATCATAAAATTTTATTAGTTTTTACCTTTATATATATATACATATATATATATATATATGTGTGTGTGTGTGTGTGTGTGAGAGAGTGAGAGAGAGAGAGAGAGAGAGAGAGAGAGAGAGAGAAACATGTTTATATTCATTTCAAGCATTCTATTTTTTTTTTGGAATAAAATCATTAGAACTTAATTAAAAAATCAACTTTACTATTAAAAATAAATTAAAATATTTGTGCCATAACTACAAACACTACAACCAAAAATTAAAAGCAAAAATATATTAGATATTTTAATAAAAAATAAATTAAAATATTTTAAATAAATTATTCTAAATAATTTTTTTCTTCTATATTTTTTAAAACTAAACATGCTAGTTTTTAAGACATCGGTGGTATTTAGCATTACTGAATTTAATAGCTTATAAATTGTAACTTGTAATAGAAATTGTGAGTTTTGATAAAGTTGTACCTTGTCACTAAAATAGAAAAAAAAAATTATAAGTTATAACAAAAATTGTGTAGCAGAAATTGTGAGTGTTTAATAAAAATTATACCTTGTAACTAAAATTTAAAAAAAATAATTATAAATTATAGTAGAAATTGTGAATATTTAAAAAAATCTATAGCTTATAACTAAAATTAATAACATTAAATAAAAAATTGGTAACAGTAATTTTGCCAAACAATCCATCTTTGTGTCCAAGCTAATAGCTTATTTACTTATTTTATTTTATTTATTTTCATTTATAATAATTTTTTTATTATTTAATTAAATTATTATATTTTTCTAAACTATATTTATCCAAACAAGCCAAAAAAATTAAAACAAATTGACGAATCTATAGAAAAAAATCACAAAAATACAAAAGAAAAAGTCAAAATAAGCATCATATTTTATACTACTTATTTTTATTTTTAGTAGAATTCTTTTGATTTACTTAACTTTTTTATTTTTTAAAATTTCTCTTGGCACGGTAGAAAAATAATAAAAAAAATTTATTTACACCATAATTTACAATTTTCTATTGAGAATATTATTTTTTTTTACCTAAATAGCCTATTATATTTTATAAAAACTTGATGAAAATAATATATACATTTAAAATGCTCATATAAATTATTCTTGAGGATGCTAAGTGACGTCAACAGTTATAAAAAGTTACATAGAAAAAGACATGTTCAACTAGTGGAGAGTTAATAATGATTACAAAAAATTATTTATATAATTTTTTATAAATATTAGTACGGTAAGTATTGTAAACGAGCTCTACACAACTTGACAGATTGTCTCTATTTTATTTTATTTTTTTATTTTTTTTTTTAAATTTTTTTTCAAGTTCATAAGGATAGTTTGTAATAGGTTTCCTATCAAAATAATAAAAATTTATTTTTATTATTTTTTATTTCATTCTCTATGTTTTTTTTAATAAAATTTTAAAACAAGGCAAATAACTCCATGTAATTGCTTGATACATTCAAAAAAATTTCTCTTTTGAAGAAAATTAATTTATTTTTAATTAATAAAAAATGAACATGAATCATTCAAATTAGCTCAATCATAACCACCATCAAAGTGCCTGTCCAATCCCAATTATTGATTATTTTTTTTCACTTTCAAATTAATTTAGACCACACGCGTGTGGGTCTCACTCCTATCGCAATTCATTTCAAAACATGACTTTCTTGAGTTAAAATTCATCAAATATTTTTTTATTTTTTTATAATATTATTTTTTTATTTTGAGTCATAACTATTGAAAAAAAATAAAACTTATTTAAATATAATAAAGTATAAAAATAAATTTATTAAAATATTTCCAACTAAAAATTTTTAACAAAAATTCTCAGAGTATTAACTATAAAAACAATGTTCCAACTAAAAATTTATTCTAAAAATATTAAAAAAACAAATAAAAATTATAAGAAATAAAAAAAAACTTAAACTTCTTCCTCTCCAAATACTAAATTCTTCACGTTTTTAAATGTTATATAAAATTGTTCAACATCCATTAGTAATACTAGTATGAATTCAATGATATTTAAATTATTAATTATAACACAATGTTAAAATAATATATATTAAACAGTTTATTAAAATTTAGTAGGGAGCGACACTACATTTAATACAGTGAACATGATCATTACTTAAGTCACCTCCCCACTCTTATTGTCTCGCCTCACTAATACGCTTAACGTCTCCAAGTGGTCAGGACACCGTTTAACCCATCATTCTATTATTCATTTATATTATTCATTCATCTCTGTTTATTCATTTATTCATCATTTTTAACATTAGCGTAAAATAAAAATTAATTCAGATATCAGAAACTCACTTAATCTAACAGAAATTAATTGTAATTCTTTAAAACTCCAAATCTAAATAGAAAGTACAGAATAATATTTTAATTATTCAATTTTTACTTCATAATTTTTACATTAAGACTGTATTATTATTTCTTAAAAATTATTTAATATGGTATATTTGTAATTATAAGATTCTAATTTAAATTATTGTTACAAAACTTATTTTCTTAAATTTATTTGTTTTGAAAATATTTTTCT